>VYZT01007669.1:0-47031 GCA_013400735.1 Pomatostomus ruficeps | reverse complement strand
TAAATAATGGTAATAAATTCTTCACTTTTCAGATACATTTTTATTAACCTGTTTCTCTAAATAATTTTCAGTAAGTGCAGGGTAAATATATAGATAGGTTCAGTTATTTATAAAAATATTCATAAAATTTTAACACACAGAAAATCAAAATTACCTTGGCAGTATTGACAGTCTTCCAAATGATGAATTACCATCAGTGGCTTGTTACTTTATTAATAAAAATAATAATAAAAGATTTAGTTAGGTCACTTGAGATGGGTGATTTTACTAGCAGACTAAAAAAAGGCAAATTGCATTTGATCTTATGTTAACCTAGAGTAAAACCATACACACATTCCATAAAATATTACAGAAATTTCTGAGCAAGGGAAAAAATCATAAACCCTTCATAAAAGAAAGAAACAGAGGAAGAGAATTTCTACATCTAAATAGGCTGTCTATAGTAAGAGATTCTAGAAGGAAGAAACAACAGATCCACCATAATTTCATTCCCAGGTAGTAAATAATCTGACTAACGAGGTATTTATGTTGCTTAGGTGTGAATTTCTCCAGGATCAAGAAAATAAAAATAATCTATATGAATTGGAATAAAATGGATTTTATAAGGTTGGGTTTATCATCAAATACTTCCCATGAAAAGTTTCTTGTGTTTTAAGCTTTTCTGAACAGGTATATAGTACATTATTTATCTTCTGTAAATAGTTTGGTAAAGTATTAAAATTTTATATTTTGCATGTCAAAACATAAATTCTGTGCATTTTCTCATGTATTTTTTAAACTATATTTACTGTTCAGCAGATCAGTTACTAATGCTTGGTCTGCTTTCACTGTCAGGAGTTGTTAATTTCTAACCATTTTCACACAGTGTACATGAAATTAATTATCTTTTGTCTTAAAAATAATTTGCCTTCAATTTAGCAATAGCTCATGCTACATTATTGTGATCTACAATGGACAACTGTAAAAGATATTTAAATAAGTAATGTTAGGTACTCTCAAATATATTTGCACCTGAGTCTTAGAGAAGACTGAGCTTGGAACTTCCATTTCTACCAAGATAGTGAACAACTATGAATATAATGGGTCATAAATGTATTCCAACTAATAAACTATTGGGGAAACATCAGAGGCAGCAGATCACCATGCAAGAGCAAATTTAACAGATTTCAAGGAAGTAATCAGAAGTACAGGATATTAAAACACAATAGAATTAATTAAAAAATTATAGTATCTACTTATGATTAATAATTCAAATGACAACAGTGCTTTTGTGGCGATGAAATGACAAAGTTACATTATTGCCCCATGATGTTACTTTAGAATCATAAGAGCCTTAAAAGGCCTTTTATTTATAGACAGAGTCTGTTTTATTGGACTGGGTGGTCTGCAGATCAGCTCTCATAGTGTCTCTTTGTTCTGTCTCATTATAGTATATTCCAGCAAGGTGGAGTAACAGCTTTGCCTTCATACTACTTTTTGATCTCTTACCTTTTCTTTGCTTGATAAAGGCCTTCTTCATAAGTTTGCACCCAGGTAATTTCATCTCCCCACCCTAGAAATAAATGAAAAAGATTAGCTGCTGGCCAGGCAAGTAACTTGTAACAAATTCCTTTTTCTTTTCTCTTTTTTTCTTTTTTCTTTTTTCATTATGTATATCAGCTTTTGTACACAAATAAGATTTGGAGTTTTTAGTTAAAGTTTCTTTAACATTGTGGATATGCTAATTTTACATCTCCTGATAGATACATTGAAAGGTTAAAAAACCTCAACCAAACAACTAAACCCCTCAAAAATCTCAGCTGGTTGCTTATCCAGTTCAAGTCCTTTGACAGATTTTTAGTTATCTTTCTAAATGCTCAGAGGGCTCTAAATCAGCACCCAAGTCCTTTCTATCTTTGTATTGTCTGCTCAGTATTTCATGTAGACCCTGGGACTTAAAAAGAAGCTGGCATATTATGAGAGAAAAATAAAATATGGCAACTCAAATAAGATCAACTTTAATACGAGTATCATTAGAACAGTCTTGGAATATACACTTAACTCCAAAGTAACTTCAATCCCTGAAGTTGCAAACCCTTCATTTAATTAAATAATTCAATAAAAGAGTGGCTGTTAAATAAAAATCTCCACTGAAACAAAATCCTAACAAACATCAGCTTCATAGCTCATCCATAGCTGGGGATACACAGGTCTCAAAAATCAAATTGTCCAGTTGGCTTTATGCCTTCGGCTCCCAAGGATGCCAGCCCTTGTGTGGTAGATCCCTGCATCCTAGGCAGTGTGGCCCCATTCATGCTCTCTGTCATGCTCCCATGACAACTCTCATGGGAATTGTAAAACAATTTCTGGATCTGGATCAGGTTAAAGCTCTGTTTCTTCTGGCTGTCTGGACAGTGCTTGGACCAGCCCAGATTTGCTGTTGGATTTCTCACAGGAAAATGCTTGTGATGCTTCTGGATCATCTCTTTCAGTAGACAGGTCTGGTTTGTCTGGCTGATGGTGGGACCCTGGCATGCTGACCAGTGCCTTCCCAGTGCTGCTGTCAGCTCCTGATGTAGGTAACTGCACAGAGGAATCAGCAAGGGGCATTTTGCTGCACGTTTCAGTATTCCCCTTTGATCTCTGAAAATTACAGGTAAAATGCTCAAGGCATCTCAATAGGCCTGAAATCAGAACTGGAAAAGTTACATCTGTTTTCTGTGACTGCTTTGTAGTTTGGTGGTTTGTCTGTTTGTTTGTTTTTTTCTAAAACTGACAGAATGTAAAAGATTTTGTTATCTTTTTTTTTTTTTTTTTTTTGTGCATTTAGGCTTACTGGGAAAAAGAAATCCTGATCTAGGCAAGCTAGGCAATACCTACCACATTGATTATAACCTTTCCCCAGGGATACTGCTTACAAGTGCTTTGAAATTTCTCTTAGGCTAGTCCAGGTGTTGCATGATTTTGTCAAGTGGTCTCTGAGCAGATGGAACTCTGAAACATCTGCAAATTTGCCAGGACAGGGAAACCTCAGAGGTGAGCTCTGGGATCTGCAGGCTTTGCAGAACTTGCAGGAGAGGTCAGGAAGGGAGATCGAGATTTTTTTTGTTGACTAGTCCCAAAAAGAGAAGAAAGATGGGGAGGGGAAAAAGAGCTTGCTAAACTATTTTTCTGCTTGTATTTCTAAGGATTGATCAGATATAAATAAATTAAAACAGGATCTTTATTTAACAGGTTGGAAATTATGCACCACAAGGAAGTGAATTACTCACAGTCATACTTTGCAGTGGATATCTGATAAAAAGCAAAATAAAAGTCATGCAGAAAACCCCACCGGTGCTTCAAACTGTTGTTCTGCGTACAAAAATGAGTCTGTAGAAAATTTGTTTCATAGCAACTGAAGTTATGGAAGGTTACAATAATAAAATATATTTCAAATGGTCTATGAAAGAACATTCTTTCATTGATAGTCCTACATCTACATATTGATTTGAGAGACTCAGTTTAGTTAATTTGCTTCTACTAGATCACCATGAGTTATATAAATTATGCAGGTTATATTAGGACCTCAGTCATATCCTTAAGAATAAATTGATGGGGTGAAATGACATGAAATAAGAACTTGTATTACTTAGAGTGTTACTTAACACAAAGAAACACACCTCAGTAAGTGTATATGTGCATTTTATGTATATTTTATATACACACATATATATACATTCTATAAATGTACATTTAAAAGAAAAACATTTGCTGGTCTACATGGTGAGGTAAGGAGGTAACTACGTTCAGTGAATATACAATACCTCTGGACAGTGTCTGAGGTGCTCGTTTTTCCTTTTTAATTGCCATTGCAAGGTTGGAAGTGACTGCAATCAGCAGGAGGGACAAGGCCAATGTGGAATGGAGCATTATTTCCCTTCCAATGCAGCAAGGAAGCTGGAAAACAAAGGAACAGCTTTAGTCACATGGATTTGTCACTTGGCGCAGTGTAGATCAATATGTTAGTGGCATCTCAACAATCTATACTTCAGAGACAGTTTTGGTTATTTCTAGAAATGCTTGCCTTTGTGAGGAAAATGCAAACTGGAGCTTCTTAATTTTACTGTGCAACGCTACTCTTGGCTGTCAAAATTAGGCTGCAGGGGACTGTTCTCATGTGATTCTCACAAACTAGAACAATGTTGTAAGACTAGATCACAAGAATTTCAAACAGTGCTCCAGGTGTTTTGATTTCAGTGAAATGTAACAGCATGGGATTTTTATTTCTTTTTATGTTAGAGCTTTTTTGTCAAAAGATGTCTCATGATAACTTTCTTAATAAAGTAGGAAGATTGGCAAGTATTTGCTCCCAAGTATAATACTTTTAAAATTGTCAAATCCATCCAAAATACTGAAATTGCTGTAATTTTTTAAGTCTCCACTCTGGGCGCCAGGATGTTGAAGACTGTGAGATAAATTTCAAAGAAATTTTCAGCTGTTTGTCATGATGAAAACTTGAAAAATTTCCCTATTCTTCATTGCCTCTTCTACACTGAATTCAGCTCAACTCCTTCTGAATAGAACAATTCATCTGTGCTTCTGTCTGGTTCAGTATTCTCTCCCTGACAAAGATCATTATAAGAAATTCAGTAACTTCTGGCCTTGATAAAAGTCAGAGAACAAAAGCAAGAGTGGAGAAAAAGCATTACAAAGCCAAATTGTTTTTAATTGATAAGTCTACTTTCTGCCAGTACAATCACCTTTTAGGCATTAAAGCCCTGATATTCAGGTGGATATCAGATGGTTTCAACTGAGTTAAAAAATGTAATACATGTCGTCCAGAATGCCACTCAGTCATCTCGTTGGAGATTCCACTTTTCAGAAGTTGAGCTTTAGGAGCTACCAGGTTGCCCCATTGAGAATTATTTCGACTTAAATAAAAAACCCCAAACCAAATGAACAATAATAACAACAATGACCCTCCCCACCTCCACCTCCTCCCCAAAAAACCCCAATTCCCCAAGACATTTGTGCCTATATTGATAAAGAAAGTCTCTAACTTGAATTTAAAAGTGATATTAGTATGGAACTACAACCCTGAGCACTGGCAAAAGAAAATGCTTCATAATTTTTAGGACTGAGACACATGAAAAGTACTGTTTTAATGAATCTCTTAACATCACAGAATCACTGTTAATGGTTAAATTTCTTGTCAATAAATGAAAACTCCATTTCCAATAACTGGCAATCTCAGTTAGAGAAATACATTCTATTCAGGTGGCTGGATAAAAAAAATTGTACATTAAAATATGCAAAATTTGGAAAAAAAGAGAATTGTTATTTTTAGTAAGAAGTATTCTTTCATAATGTATTCATAAAAAACCCAGTATTTTAATCTCTTTAAATCACAGGTATAATTATCTGAAGCTTAATAATTGATTATCATCCTGTTGAAAATCAAGAGGGCTTTGGAACTGCAGCTGGCGGCAGTTTAAATTTAATATTCTGTATTTTTGAGGCTACATGATCCAATGTTATTTATTTGATTCAGAGGAAAAAAAAGGACAGCCAACATCACATAGATTGTACTCAGTTCCCTGCCAGAACAAACATTTACTAGCTAATCTCTATGCACCTATCATTTGTCTTTTTGTATAACTAGGTTTGTAAGGTAGTTGTGAACCAAACCTTGTTGCTGTACTAAAGGAGAGTTAAGAATGATAAATACATACTCACCAGCAGCGACCAGTTCTCCTGATTGAAGGTCCTTTTCCTGGAACTCGTTAGTTAGAAGTCAGTGATTTAAGCACAGAACACCTGAGCTGCCCAGGTCTCTGTGTAGCAACAACAGCATATTCACCTGGGAAAAAATGAGAGGAACCTTTGAGCTGAAAACCAAATTAATGTGTTTCCACCCGCCCCCTTCCTTTCCTGCCATGCCTCCAGCTTTCTCTCTTGCGAGTTCCCATGCTTACACACTGAATCCTTGCATTTCTCTTCATCTTGGCTTGTATCAGGTGTCTTGTACGAGGATTGGAAATAAATAGTGGCTTATGTGTGTCTGCTACTTCCCCCCTCAAATAGTTTGAGTCTGGCTTATGTCCAGTGAAAGAAGAAACCACCAATGAAAGCTGGAACTGTAGATGCTTTTGTTCCCAGAGAATGGCAGAGTTCACTGGTGCTTGAAAATAGATATGAACCTAATAGGAAGACACAAGGGTTACTCTGTTTAGAAAAGCGTAATTAACAAATAAAACAAACTTTTTTTTGGATAAATAAAATTATTTATTTAAAGAATATTGTTTAAACCACCTGATTATTGCTCCTGGGAGCTGTAGTTTAAAAACGTCTAGGTTTTGGACATGATACTTGATATAATTTTACAGAACTTGATGAATATAAGCAAAGTCCTTTATTCATTATCTTTGCACAAAGAAGGAATGAACTGGATCACCTTTTACCTCTTCCTTGGGTAGCTTTTACAAGGGAATCAGAAGCAATCCTCTTTTGGTTCTTCTTCTCCCATGTATTTGTTTATATGGACTGTATGGTTACACTTCTTATAATTAGAAATATAGAAATTTTCCAAAATTACTGAAGTGTATTGTTGTTCATCCCTGAGATACTGTGTTCTTCAGCTCTGAGGTATTGTGTGTCTCATGGCACAGGTTTATTATTGTAAGGAGTAAAGGGGTAGACATTCAATCAAATAGACTAAAACCTGTGCTGAGCTACCTGCGAGTTCCCTTTTGCAGGATTGTGTTCAGCAATTTGTCTCAACATTCGAAGGTCAGAATTTCAGCCTTTGTCAGTTTGGCCACAGAGAGATTGCCCTGGTCAAAAAGACCTTGGCAAGGTTTAATGCTGAAAGAAAAGGACTGTAATAATTTATAAAACCAAGCTGGATGTCTTCAGTATTCCTATTCAGTCACTGCTTGCTAAGTGGATCTTACCAGCTGCCTGTCCTTGATTTCTTCTGCATGTGTTCAGCATCCACACATGAATGGCATGTGAAGCTTGAGCTCCATCCCAGGCACAGTCTGTGCTGCCTGATGCTCAGACCATTGACCTGTGCAGCAGCAGTGACCAGCCAAATATTGAATCTCTGCAATGCAGAGCACACACTTCTCTCAGTCATTGAACTAGTGTGCTCTCACTGGACTTGGCCAACTTATTCTCCAGGGTAATGGTGGTGGAAAGTCTTTCCATTTTTCTTCTCTACTCTAAAGATTAGTTTTGGAGATACAGCTACAGGTTAATTTCATATACACAGTTATATCTAAGTCAAAATTAGGAAATACAATAACTACCTAAAAGTAGGGCAGAGTAAGGCAGCAGTAGAGGATGTAAAAAGGACAGACTTCTAGAAAGAGAAAGATGTTGCAGAATATCTGGTACTTGGAATCTCAAACTACTGCTTTTGTTTGAGTCATGCAGCAGCAGATTTATGTATGTATCCATACATGTAGCCCATTTATGAAAAGTGAAACTGACTTTTAAATTTTACTTTACAGAGTGCTGCACAAATGAGGTTGCTGATGAAGTTCTTGCTCTGTCCAGCTCTACCTTAGCTCCTGTGTGAGTGTCA
Source organism: Pomatostomus ruficeps (assembly GCA_013400735.1). Classification (NCBI taxonomy): domain Eukaryota; kingdom Metazoa; phylum Chordata; class Aves; order Passeriformes; family Timaliidae; genus Pomatostomus; species Pomatostomus ruficeps. The sequence continues at coordinate 39,482 of VYZT01007669.1, read as the reverse complement.
TGGTTTGACCCTGGCTAAGTGCCAGGCACCCACGGTAGCTGCTCACTCGTTCCCTCCCCTGCCACAGCTGGGCAGAGGAGGGAAGGAGAGGAGGGAAGAAAACCCAGGGAATTAATCCAAAAGTCCATGAGCTGAGACAAGGAACTGGGAGAAAATGCTCCAAGGACAAATCAGGNGGGACTTTTATCTCAGTCTGTGTCTCTCACTGGGCTGCACGTGCTGCGGCTTCTGGCATCCATGGCTGCTGTGGCTTCTGACATCTCCCCGCTCCAACGTTGGCACCTCACCCACAGACTGCAGGTGGATCTCTCTGCATCCCCTGTGGATCCCGTGGACTGCAGGGGGGACACCCCGCCTCACCATGGGCTCACCACGGCCTGCAGAGGAATCGCAGCTCCAGAGCCTAGACTACTTCTTCCCCCTCCTTCTCCACTGACCTTGGTGTCTCCATGTTGTTTTCCCTCACATGTTCTCACATCCTCCTCCTTCTCTAACTAAAGGCAGCTGCATGTACACTTTGTTTTGATTTTTCCTTGAATATGTCATCACAGAGGTGTACCCAACCTTTCTAATTGGCCCAGACATGGCCAGTGACATGTCCATCATCTTCAGAGCCATCCGAGATTGGCTCTGCTGGAAATGGTGAAGAATTCCAGAAGCTTCTCACAGGAGCCATCTTTATGGCCCCTTCCCCACTACTAAAACCACAACAGTGAGCAAGGGATGAGATCACAGCTCCTGTGGCAGCTGCAATTCAGCGTCATTCCTGCAACCTCTTTTGGCAATTCTGCCAAAGACTTTTACATGTGATCAATGTGCCTCTGCAAATCAATACAAAATTAATTAGGAGATCACACAGAGAGGTCATAGTGTGGCCTGGAGGGGGGAGATGCACCACCACAAATGCCCAAACAAAATTTATACTAAGCAGTATGAGAAAGCTTCTCAGAGCACATATTTTCATGGATGGGAGGCACTTCTGGCTCCTAACGCAGGTATTTGGTGTGGAGTGAGTCTGGACCTCAGTGCACATTCAAGCAGCAAATGATACCAGAGCACAGAACTGCTCTTGGGGCTTAGAGTGCTGAGAATTAGCTTTCACTGCCAAACAGTAAAAGGAATAAGTGGAAAAACCCTGCAAATGTTCTTTGCGCTTAGGTCTTGACTGACAGCCAAAAATCAATTTCTGGATCATTTCAATAAAGTAGTTAAAAAAAATCGAGATGTGACATGCTAGCTTGTTTCTGTGTGTATGTCTTTCAAAATAGTCATAATTGTGGAAATAGTTCTTCTGGTATTACAGGCTGATTCACAACAGATGTGTTTTCCCCCCGCCCCCTTCCATAAAAGCTGAGCTCTAGGTACTGCTCAAGTGAACAAACTACTCCACTGTTACCTGCATGCCAGTTGCTTGTTTTCACTTGACCATTGCACCTTTTTAGCTTTGTATTCCTGTAAAGACATTGTTATAGAACATAAGCATAATAATATAACTGAAAAGGCATTTATTGAATTAGTTTTTACAGTGGTTTGTACTGGCTGCAAACAGTATTCTCTGCTTCCCAGGCTAATGTCCATGCTTTCGCTTCTAAGATTTCAATTTATTCCAGTAGTGTCACCTACAACCCCCTCCAGGGTTTTCTTTGCATTTTTTGGAAAAAGGTCCCTCCATCCCTAAATTGTCCTGTCATACAGCCTCTAGAAAACTTGGTTCCAGGCTTCATTGACGCCTCGTGCTCAGCTGCTCTGCAGCTCTCTGCCTCCGTGAGTCACTACTGTGTTGTCTCACTTCCCAACAAGATTATTTTCCTGCCCTCTAGCCTTCTTGGATTTCCCAGAACTTTTTATAGATACAAAGCTTTGAAGACTGTAAGGGGAAAAATGTAATTTATTATTTTTCATGAATTTTGCTGAGATTTACGGAATAAATGTGTTTTGGTAAATAAAAGGAAACCAGCGCTAGATGCTGTTGGCTCCTTCCCTCAGTCCAAAAGTACAAACTGTCCTGGACTGTTTATTTAATGCTGTGAGAGCCCTGGCAGGCAGGACTTGCCCTTCTACCAGCAGATCATTTTCTCACAGTGTGGTCCCAGCCATGCCAGAGGAAGTCTGGGAAGCCACTCTGGTCTCCCAAGCTGCTGGTGCACCCCAGGGCACACGCTGCCAACCCAGAGGAGGGGTGCAGCACATCCATGCCTGAAGGTCTGTCCCAAGGCTTCTCTGGACCTGGACTGGCATAAGGATCTGCAGAAGGCCCCTGTCCTTCTCCGTTCCAGCTCCCTCTTGCTGCATCCTGGGCGGCTGTGGGCTGCTGTGCCTTACCACCACGGGCATGGCAGGGATCAGGGCAGGGGCAGCCGTGCGGGCCCAGGGAGCCTCGCTCTGTGCATGGCACACAAACGCCCACAGCTCTGCACCAGCCCCTCGCACGCAGTGCATCAACAACCACAGACACCTCAGGAACCACACGGGACAGGTGCTAGCTGAGCCCTTCCGGTCAAGGACATGTTTTCTCTGTTTTCGATCTTGCTGCTTCAGCCGTGAACAAACACCTTTCTCAAAGTGTATGCCACCTTACAGAGCTGAAAACCTATACAGAAATTGTGTTTTAGACCACTTGAATAAACTACAATTTCTTTACTCCAGTAAATTGTGAAGCCTTATTGAAATTGTGATTTGAGAAGATACCTAGAATTTATTTTGCCCCTAAAGTTATAATTTTTAATTTTTTTTTAATACTCACAATGTCTTGTGGAGATACATTTCCAAAAGGTGTTAAAATGGCTCAGCAGCTTCTTGAGGAACCCAAAGGAATTTCCTGACTTGATTATATTTGAGTTTCTGGATGGTGTGATGTGATGCTTGGATTCAATAAGTGGCATACTGAAGCATCAAAATCTAATGGAAATGATATGTAAGTATGACTGCAGTTGAAGGACTTGGGTGCGATTTCTCTAGTGCAAATATGATCTTTTAGTATTTATAGGTATGCAACCCATTTATCCATGTGGTCCACATGACAAAAATTTGATCATTACCAGTGCCTCTAGTTGGCAGTGTTGCATTACTAATAGCAAAAGGACAATTCTTTCTGTTTCAACTTTGCTGTATTTCAGTGATAAGTTGAGAATACAGATAATTTAAACATAAAAGTGGGTGCACAGAAAAATTCAGAAAGTTTGGAAAAGCAATTAGAAATCAATTTTGAAAAAGTCAGAAAGATTTTTTAAAATTTATTGTAAATGTATGTGCTCATAAAGTAATTTGAGAAGTGACAGGGGTGGAAACCCAGTCCAGATTTTAAGGAAGAGAGCCAGAAAATTCAGCATGTGTTTTGGAAGAGATTGAGAGCTCAGAAATATTCAATGAAACCTTCTAACTGCCACAAGAAATGAAAAGCGGCTGCATTTCCCTGCAGTCAGAGTGTCCCAATAAAGACTTCACAAGCAAGAATGCTCTCCAGAAACACATTGGACTACTTTGCTGCAGCTGTGAGAGTGAGTCAACCAGGCCTCTGTTGAAAGAAATCCTGTTGCTGCAATGTTTTTGCAATGTTTTCCTGCAGTGACATCACTGTATCTGATTTAAAATGTAATGCCATCTAAAAAGCAAAAGATATTGTGTGCTGCAAAATCAGTGTTTGTAGGATCTTTCAGTGTTTCAGCTTTCTGCACAGGTATTCCTTTAACTTTTACTACATTAAGGGGTTTATTCCAGGGCTTGCTTCCTTGAAGGACTGACACAAGAGGGCATGAGAGCAACTCAATATCTCTCAGCTTTTGTCTCCCCTTATACTCTCTGTTCTTCAGCCAAATCTTGATCCTGCAAGTTTTTGAGTCCTTGGTCCCATTCCAGCACAGCACTCAATACATATTTAACTTTAGGCACATTAGCAACCCCACTGATGTCCATAGGGCCACTCATGTGCTTAAAGTTAGGCTTGTTCTCGAGTGTCTCTACTGTATCAGAGAATATGGGATTGAGGTCTCTGGCAAGTGTCCAGGCAGACTTCTCCTGAAGAAGCCAGACAAGCCTCTCTTCTGATGTGGACCTGTCATGGTGCAGTAACGTCTATCTCCAGCAGCCAGTTGCTAGAAAGGGACTCTAGCAGATCATTCCTCATCCACTGGGTAGACCATGCTGCTTTAACAACAGAAAGGCTTCAGCTTTGGCCATTGCAATGCAGAACAGCTCACCTGAGCAGCTCATAGAGCTGCAGTGTGAGGTGCCTGCACCATTCCCCTAAGGCTGAGCTCATTCACTGCAGTCCATCCAGATACTTATTATATTCATTAAATTTATTTATATATTTATTATATTCAGAAAACTTGAATAATAATATTTATAAAATCCAAAGCAAACAAAATCTTTATGGCTTGCTATGGCCTCCCATTTCTACAATTCACATCTGAGAAGCAGGCTAATGTTAGCATTACCTAATTGGGTACAATTTCACTTTGAGTGGCAAAGGTCAAGATGGCAAACATGTAAAAATACATGGGAGTATCTTGAAATGCTGACAGGTATCCCAGGCCTTGCTTTTCGTTATTTCCATGGCCACTAAAACCTGTTAATTATCACAGTATGGCTTCCGATGAGTAACAGTTTGCTTTTAGTGGGGAATATATATTTTAGCCTGGCCAAGCATAGCCTTTTGCTGTTTTGTTGTTACATTTATGGACCACATAATTGATGCATAAAAAAATTTTAGCTTCAGATTAGCTTCTAGCTACAGCATTTTCTTTCTGTTGCTTTTTTAAAGCCAAAGTTTAATAGGAGATGGACAGAAACATAGTACTGAGTCATCAAGTGCTGTCTTCCACTCCTGGAGGCAGCCACATCGTAATATCCTGCTTATATATGCATTAAAATGACTTAGGAATTTTGCCATTCTTCTGTCTCAAGCCCGCCTTTGAAACTCGCTCCTTTGGAGAAACTGATTTAACTGGCCTGAACTTACACTTGGCAACTTCTGATCAAGTGTTCTTTTGCCAGCATTGCCCCAAATGCTGCTTCACTCTCCCTCTATCTCTTTTGTTCCCAAGTATGTCTGCAGGGAAATCATATCTCAGCTTGGTCTTTTTTCTTTCGGATGGAACAAATAAAGTATTTTGAGTGTCTTCATTCACTGCATCTAGTTGCCCTTTTCTGCATCTATTGTAGCAGGAGTTCAAAATTCCTGAACAGAGATGTACCATTATGTTACAGGTATGGTCCTACACATGGGCCTGTACCACTACTGTCTCTCTGAAAATATGTTGTCTTATTTCTTCTTGAGTCACATTTGCTTCTCTTATGGTTTTTTTAATATACTAGTTAATGATAATTACATCCACATCTTTTTTCTTCCAGAATTTTTTCCAATTGCTAAGGCTCAAACTTTGAGCAGAAATATCTCCCACTAGCCTCTGTGAAGAGAATTTTCTGTATGAGTGCCTTTTCCATCTTGTACAGTCTTTATAAGGTGTGGATGGGCTGGCCTTGAGGCCAGTGGGGAGAACTGGAACATCTTGCATTTTCCTCTGTAGGAGTATTCACTCAGGCTATGCCTAGCCTAAAGCAGTTGGTCTCTCTAAAGCCACTGCTTTAGGCAATGGAGAGGAACAGTGATGACTGCAAACATATGGATTAAGTCTACTCAAAGTCACCATCTGGAGAAGCCAGATGGGATCCGGATTGGAGGTACCAGATGAAGACACCCTTTGAGATTGGCTCCCATCAGCTGATGTTAGTCTCTTTAGATATCTTTCCAGTCACATCTTTGGAAGATCTCATTATAGCTGCAATCTTCTTTAGCATGTACATCAAAATAGATAATGTTGGATCTCAAAAAAACCCCAAACCAAAACCAATAGATTTAAAGCCCAAAGATCTAGGTATCTGAAACACTAAACTCTGTGTTACTGATACTGGAGCTAACCTTAATGGATCTATTATATGCCCTAGCCATCACCATACAACTCTTAGCTGATATCCTCCTGACAATCATTTCCAAGGCCTGCATAATAGCTTCCAGATGTGGTACATTCCCATGTAAGGTTTTTTTCAGAAAAAAGGATGATCTTTTGCTCGAATTAGTGAGGTGTCTCAGTAGACAGGTGTAACCTGACAGTTCTCTGTTATTTATGATGGTGATGCTGCACAAAGGACGATGTTAGAGATTACAGTGACTTCATCTTTTTCCCTTGATTGAATGAGAAATACGCTATTGTTACATATACACATAAAACATTGCAACCTGGTATTTGGCTGAAAGATTTTGGTGCAATGTGTCAGGAAGCATCGTTTGTGGTGGGGTATGGGTTGCAACAACGTGGGGGTTCTGCTCAGCTTCTACCATGTTGCATTTCCATGATGAGAAGGAAATTCATGAACTTTCTCTCTCAGCTTGCACTCTGCAAATTAGAGACAGCTCACAGAGAGACCGATGTGTTCAGGTTGTGAAGTGGTAGTGACATTTCTTAGCTTCATGTGGCAAGGGAGGGAGATACTCCATCTAGGCTGAGCTGGAACTAAGCCAGAATCCTGTTGTCAGTCACTCTCTTCGAGGATCCCATTGTTCTCAGAAGCAACTTTCTCCTTTATGTCATGCTGTCACCTTCAGTAGTCTTTTTGTTTTGCAAATGTGATGGTATATCTTCTGAATGTCCATCTTTTGAATGCATATACTTTAATCCAGAATGTTTCATAATGGTTTTTATAGTTAAAAATCCAATTAAAATTCCTTTTCTCTCATGATTTTACTAAGTGATGGAAAATCCTTATTTTAAGTGCAGTTATTCAAAATAATATATAAGAATAATTCTAATGCTGGCCCAAAAGCATTATTGACACTCTGTAAAACAGCAGAATTGGGCTTTTTTTGTTATGAATATTTGTTTTAAGGGAGGAACACACATGAGGGACAAGAGAGAATATCTTTTCAAAAAAAGTTTACAGAGTTGACCACTGGAGGGACATGGAGGAACATTTTTACTTTTAAACTGAGAAATGTTTTCATAGTTTGTCATTTGAGAGGTGCATACAAATTACGCAGTGCTTAGTTTCTTGTAGGGTGAAGACAGAAGGAAAATTACCTAGTTTTCACCAGTATTTTTAATATCTCAGTGGTGAGACTGAAATGAAAAGGAGTGTCTGCCAATGGCTGAGTTAATTTCCTCAAGTTTCAAGGAAGATGAATTCAAATAAATTAATAAAAATTGAAAGAAAATAATTACAATATTTAATTATGTCATGAAAATCCAACACAAATGGCATAGCAAAGATCTATGGAAGCTTGCCGAAAAGAATGTCTGTTGTTTGTCATAAGAGCACGAACTAGAACGAAGGCTGAGCAAGGTCTGCAGCATAGTGTTACTGCAGAGGTAACAGGCAGAGCCCATCGTCGGTCGACCTGGGCCATGTGAGGGAATGCTGGTGGCTTACAAACCTTCCCCTTCTCTTGCATGTAGATTTAATTCCAACTTAGCCTGCCAGCAGCCATAAATTGCATGAGAGTGCTGTATGGATGCCACAGCACAACTGACCATGCTTTTGTATTCCAGGTGAGATGAAAACCCCTGTTCCAGTATGAGCATGATGCAAATGCCGTGGGGATTTTCCCTCTGGCAAATGCACTGTGATCAGGTGTCTTCTAACATAGCAGTCTAAAATAGATTTGTAGAGACCTCGAGATTTCGTATTTCCACTGATAATGAGGCATTTTCATGGAGTTTGACCAGCTCAGATATTGCCTGCATGGTGGGCATCTGTACTAAAGCTATGTGCAGGGAAATCCACCCCATATGTTCCTGTTGTGGATGACAGAGGGAGAGCAGGGCAGAGAAGCCTCTGAAGCAACCAACTACCAGAACAAACCTATCCTCAAGGACAGAAAGCTGACCCTGGGCTCTTACAGAAGGGAGGTCTCTTAGATTGACAATATCCACCAAGCTGAAAAGAAAACAAAGGCACAAGTCACGACAGCAACAGCAAAAATCAGATAGTGCTTCTACTACACTGAACACCTTTCAGAGGGACCACATTAGCTGCAGTTCTGAGATTGCATTTGGGTAACAGGATGATGCTCTAAAACCTAGCAATTTCTTGCCTGTTTATCTTCCTCTCATCTTTATAAAACTCTCTTTCTTGGCTGTCAGGTCATGCTATTTTGACTTTTTCCAAAGCAGGCTTTTTAAAATGGAGAAATCAATGTTTTCTTCGATTATTTAAAGAGAAATGTGTTTCCTGTTTTCTAACTTAGTCCAAATTTGTTAGTGGTGTTTAAATACAGAAACATCCAAGTTGGAAATGGCCTTGGGAGGTCTTTAGTCCAATCTCCTGCTCAGGGCAGATTTAGCAATGAATTCAGACCACATTGTTCAGGACTTTGTCCAGTTGGGTCTTGAAAACCTTCCAGGAAAGGGTTTCCATGACTTCTCTCAGTAACCTAATTAAGTATTTAATTATCTTCAGATATTCTTTTCTTTTTGTCCTGGAATCCAGATAGGACCTTCCCTGTTCCAGTTTACACTTTTTCCCCCCAATTAAAATCTTGTCTCCTTCTTCCAACCCCTCAATAATTTCTGTTAGGTTCTTACTAACACATCTCTTACCCAGGCTAATCAAGCCCAAATCCTTATGGGTTTGGGTTTTCCTTATGGGTCAGTTGCTCCACCTCCTGACTCTTGGCAGCGTCTCTCTACATACACTTGACAGGGTTTATCTTCATCCTTCATGCAGCTGGTGGTACAAAACTGGATACAGGTTTACATATGCTGTCTAATAAATGTCACATAAAGGGGAATAATCAGTAGCAGGATTCTTATTAATTCAGTCCAGGATGCTGTTGGCCTTTTTTTCCTGCCAGAGCACACTGCGGGCTCATGTTGAGCATATTGTCAAGCAGGACCCCAGTCCTTTCCATCAGAGCTGCTCTTAAAGCTGTACAGCCTCCAGACTACACTGCTGCAGTGGGTTAGCTCATCCCAGGTTCAGGAGTTTGCATTTTTTTGTTTTTGAATTTCATGAAACTCCAGAAATATAATCACATTAAATTAGACTCAGAACAAAGTGTATCTAGTTTCTCACCCCACTCAAACAACCAGCAGAAACGCTCAGAGTGGAAAAGCAGAAACGGTTCGAATAGGACAACCGCAGAACAAAACTATGCAATTAAAACCAGGCAGGGACCTAGAGGCAATCTCTCAGTTTGATTTAGCAGTTCACAATTAAAGATTTAAAGCTCAAGTCTGCAACATTACATCCATAAACATTCTCTTTTCACAACCATGCCCTAAAGGTATGAAAAGTATGAGAAAAACCAAACTGGTTTTCTGTTTTGTCCATGGAATAATCTGTAAGCAACTCCTAAAACTACCTTTGATATGCTCATGTCTCACATATGGAAAATGAGTTTGTGAATAAATAAACAAATAAATGAATCTCTATGTATATATCTATCAGAATTTATCCCAGAGGTGAATCTCAAAAGTATTTTTAACATGACAAAGAACAGAAAAACCTGGAAAAAATCACCTCAGCAGGCATAATTGAAACTAGTAAACTAACTGTGCTGAGAGAAATGTCATTGTAAATGTATAAACATAGGAATTGTAAAGAAAAGAAAAGGAATTTTATGTAGAACTAGTCATCTCAGACTACCCTAAGTACCCAGTCTGCCTGTTTTTGCAGTTATACTGGTCTTTCTTATCATTTTTTCATCCAGTCCACAATTTTTTGGTTCCAGATTTTGCTTTTCATGACAATGTTGCACATAATGTCTTTGGTGAGCTTTGCGTCTGATTTTTATTTATTTATCTGTGAAATAGGGACAATAATGTAACTTGATCTATTTCTTAATCATTACACACAGCAAATAATGAGTATTTTTGAAACCACTCAGAAACTACATAAAAGAAAAATAAACAGAGCAACATTTGGACAAAGCTATTGCATGAGGAAAACAGCAGAATAAATAGTGGAAGGTCTTGAAGAGAAGAAAAATAGCAAATACCCCAGCCAAATTTCAGATTACGTAGTGCTTTACTGCCAGGGTGCTACTACTCTACTTATCAGCTGATTGTCACAGAGATTCCTAAATAATTCAGGAAACAAACTCACAGTAGCTAAATACGGTGTTGAAATAACAAAACTGCCCTATGAAGAGCAGTTGAGGGGCTGGGGCTGTTTAGCCTGGAGAAAAGGAGGCTCAGGGGAGACCTTATTGCTATCTACAACTCCCTGAAAGGAGGCTGTACCATGTGGGGGTCGGTCTCTTCTCCCAGGCAACCAGTGACAGGAGGAGAGGACACAGCCTCAAGCTGTGCCACGAGAAGTTTAGGCTAGATATTAGAAAACAATTCTTCACAGAAAGAGTGGAATGGTCTGTCCAGGAAGGTGGTTGAGTCACCATCCCTGGAGGTGTTTAAAAAAAGACTCGATGAGGCACCCAGTGACGCAGCTTCCCTGGTAAGATAATGTTAGGTCACAGGTTGGACTTGGTGATCTCAAAGGTCTTTTCCAACCTAGTTTATTTGGTGATTTTGTAATTTCTTTATTCTGGAGATATGAATAATAATATTTCTTCCCCAAGTGCAGTAATTAATTCTAAAAGTGATTGTTTAGGTTAACCTGACTCAGGTTATTCAAGCCATCCCTCCAGGCCTATCCAAAATGCACACAAGAGAAATCTGGAATGCAAAAAGGTTCCAAGTATTCTTTATGCTCTCCCAGCTGTCACATTATTTTATGCACAACACTCCCAACTCACAAATGCCTGAAATACCACAAGATCAAAACCCAGCACAAGGTTCCTGTTCCCCAGTCTCTACCCATGTCCTCTTTCTTTCAGTATGAGTTTCATCCTGCACCAGAGAGGTCACCTGTGCTGTGGAGGAGGCCTTAAGCTGGTGACTGATGAAGTACATGTAGCACTGGCATGTTCACCATGACACGACACTGTAGGAATAACCCAGACCAGGAGAAGACAGTGGGCAGAGGGAAGCATGGCAGGTGCAGTCGATCACACAACAGGCGAAGATCAGGCTCTGCATTTCCTTTGCCTCTGGGCAGGACTAGAAGGGAGAATATTTTCTTTTATTCTCAGTCTGAAGGGATTACTACATAAGCCAATATCTTTTATAGCTGTGAACTTAGATGTGAACTTTTTTCATGACAATTACCACTGAAGAAATGTATCTACCTCCTCTGCTTACTGTTCTTTTATAATTTGCATCAGTGAAGAAATGATTGTCATTTCCAAAATTAAATTTTTCCTGCATCTTCTCTATGAACATCTCAAAAATGTGTGAACATCTTGATAATGCTTCATCCTTTCTATGTTGAAAGTGAAGATCTAAGGTAGGTTATTTATGACCAACTTCTATGAATTAAAATCCAAAAGAAAAGAAAACAAAAAAGCTATGTATATTTCTTTTAATCCCTTATTTCATTCACTTGCCTAATTTATTTCATGGTATTTTATCATATTTAGCATTTGCTTTGCATGCTTCTTATCCCTGACATGTGGATATACTTCTTCAATCTCTGTCCTTGTGACTTTGATATTTTGCTTTCCAAGAAATTGATTAATCCTTTCAATATTCATGTCACATTTTCCCAACTAATCAATACTTTATAATTTCTGTGTTTATATCTTCTATTGTGTAATATTGGCTTAGATAATTGCCCCGATGTTTGCCTGAGCTATCCTTTCTGTGGCTCTGTGGTGAGACTTTTTGGTTATGTTCATGGTGAGTCTCAGGACCTGCATTTTCTGCTGCTTTTGAACTATCACTTTCATGAATTATTTTGGAAATACCCATTTATATGTTATGGTGTCACAGTATTATTGGTGTGTTTATGCCCCTGGGAAATGCATTGTAATTCATTCATAATATATGTGTCATGATGATACTGTCTATCAGTTCTAGTTATAATTTTGTTTCACACTCAGTGTTATGACCATCAAAGTTTTCACTGAACAGTTCTGACACAGAGATGTAAACTCCATGGGAGTTTTTATGGTACATTATGTTATAGTTCAGTTTCAGGGAAACTCCTGGAAAGTTGAAAAATACTGCAGTAGTATTTTCACTATTACTGTTTATTATAACAGATGAACTGTAATAGATTTCCATGTGAAATGTTTAATTAATTTAATTTGTCCCTCATCATGTGAAACTTTAATCCTGAATTATTGCTTTGTATTTTCACGGCCAATGGCTGTGATAAAAAAATTGTCTAAATACAAACTGTATAAAAATATGAGCTTCTAGTATGCAATGCAGGTAAGGAACAGTATTAGCAGACAAAGAGAAATCTCTTGAATTAATGAGCTGGAGATTAACTGACAAAGTATTTTTCAAAAATCTCTGAAAACGAGTGCTGCCTGGATGTTGTGTGTACAGTCAGTTTTGCCTCACCCCAGAAGTACTCTTCCTACTACAAAAAGTTAACTTGCTTAAAGTTTTTTATAGCTAGCTTTACGTCATTCTTCTTTGGTTCAGAGAACAGGATGTGCAAGAGAAGTCTTACAAACCACTACCTGTATCAACCAAACTACATTTACCACATGGTGCCCTAATTTTTTTTTTAGAGATGAATCAAGTATAGGTATGTCTAAAAATATCTAGACAGGTCTTCCTTTTCAGAACTATGGCAGTATTGTGATGCAAAAAGCAATATTTTTTATGATTCTAATAAAATTCATGTTACAAGAGAAAGAAGGATTATTTTAATTTTTAATAAAAGTGTTTAAAGTTTGAACTGATTTGTTAATGCCACTGGTTACTGTCAGTTCTCCCACATTCTTTCATAGGTGGAAGAGATCCATGGTACTGCTGTTGGTCATGGTGTGAAAGAATGAGCAAGTTTAAGGGAACCCTCATAAGGAGGCCTGTACCTGCTCCTGTGGGGCAGACTTCAGCTTCACAGAAACACTTCACATTTAGACAGGGTGAGAAGGAGATTTTGGAAATAGACAACAAAGAGTTCTGCTTGTAGGATTATTCAACTAATGTGAAGTCCACAGTGGGTCTACAGAGAATATACTTTAGAGTAAGCAGGAAAGCCTTTATTCACAAACTCCATCAGTTTTGTTAGAGACTACAGGTGGGGAAAGGAGCCTTCCTTCCTTTGTAGCCACCTCATCAGCAAGCTCTGCAGCCAGGCTGTGTTATCACAGTTCTGCAGGAGGTTGTTTCAATTAATGAGCTAACAGAGGTTAATACAAATCCATGTCTGCTTGGCAGGTTTGGTTTATATGGTGTACCTCAGCAAGATTTCCTAGCTCTACAACACTGGTTTCTCAGGTTTCTAATGTGGTGCATGCCTTCCAGACCCTTCTGACTTCACGAACAAGCTTTTTAGGTTGAAAGGGAAGAAACTGAAAAAGTAAAAGTACATGTACATGGCCATCTACAAGGCCTGCTGCTTACATTTTCTTTAAGTTCTTGGCTACATCACAGAAAACAACAACCTCACCCCAAAATTCTTCTTTGTCCTTGAGACTTCACTGAATTTAGAGGGTGCTGCCTTTGGCCATGAAGAAATCACATCTATTAATCCTCCCTTGTCTTTGCTGGGAACATTGGCATGGTATAACTGCAGATCCATGGAGTTCTAGCCTCAGTGATACACATCAAATGAAAATAAACTGTCCAGTACAGGAATATCCCTATCAAGATTTCCATCCTCTCAGTGGTTGCCTATCTGTATCCAAAGTAATTCTCACAATGAAATGCTCTTTTATGTAGGCAGTCTGGTTTTCCTTGCCTTCTGAGACTTTACACATACAAAAAGTTTCAATAATCATGAAGTCTGCTTCTTGATGTGTAATGTAGCCCAAGCAGCTGCCCTTTAGGTACAAAGTTGTGATTGAAAAAGCATCTTCTTGAAACAAGTAATTGAAACTATATGGCCTCATTTTTGACATTTATGGTAGCATACTGGATTTTTATAGGAAACATGAAGGGATGACAGGAAACATTTTCACATGTGCTCATGGAACTCTGAAGGCATTTAGAGAAAATCAGTTCATAGAGTTTTTGCATATGGAAAGCAAACATTTTTTCACATACTTCTGTATGCTTAGAAAGTATAATCATCTCACATCTTTTTTAAGACATGTGGCAGTACTCAGGAGACATAACACTACATTGTTGACTAAATGTAGAAATTTCCAATATATACCAGGATGTTACCCGTAGGACCCATTCAGTCTCAAGATCTGTGTCCTAGGCTCAGAAACTTAATTCATCTTGAAAAGTGACAGAGACTTTGTGCCAGTCAGTAAGTCCATGTCAGTCTGGATGGAGAGCTATTTGTTCTCATATGAGAAAAAGGATTGTTAGAGGAGGAGTGCAAAAGAGTAGAAAGATGGAATGAGTGAGAGATGAAACAGAGGAAGGATGCAATAGGTCCTGACAATTCATTACTAAAAGGAAGAATTCCACTGTATAATTTGTTTATGGTGTGTAACAATGCAGGGTAGAGTGAGTTTTGTTTTGTGACAGAGAGTTATTTGAACTTCTGCAAACACCTTGTCTGCATAATCCTATGGGTTTGTGCAGTGGGAATAGACTGATTTATGCAGGTCACAGCTTCATAATGGGGCAGTGCAGCTGGCATTAAGTAGAGTCACTCCTGACCTTCTAAAGTGATTGGCAGGTAGCCAGTTCCAACTTGGTTTACTGTGGTCAAGAGGTGAGGCTTTAACTCCTGTCTTAGCTCTTGCAGTGAAAACTACTCAGCTAAGTGGATTTGTAAACGCAAATCAAAAGAGAGACATTCTGAGTGTGACACAAATGTTGAGGATCTGCCTGTCCTGATTTCTGTGGGTATAATGTCTTCAAATGCTGCAGATCACCAGAGCTTCCCAACTCTCAGCTCTGTTCATGAACCCTGTCACTAAACAGAGATCTCAGCAAATGTGTTTGGCCAATATGCATCAGTAGTTAGCAAAACAAATACGATGCTTGAATGTGGCAAACAATGACTATGAAATAACAGAGAAAGTGTTATGGACTCATATAACATGAATTCCTGTGCTGACATGCAGTAAATCTCTTCCCAAGGCTTGAAGACTGCTAATTAAAACACATTTGGAGAGGAGGAAAAAAAAGAAAGACACAAGACACAATTACTCCAGATTTCAGTAATGCTTAACACAAGGCTGAAGGCTGTTCTTTAGGGGATGGACAGGTAGTGTGAAATACGTGAAATATTTTATAAATGTTGAAAGGAAAGAAGTGAAAAGTAATGACATTAATGCATTTTTTGCATGGCTTCTTTGTGCTTTAGCTTACACCTTATTAACCTTTTATGGCTGGCAAAGATAGAGAAGAGATTTGTGTATGAAACACCTTGAGTAAAGGAACTCATGTTTTAGCTGGAGCTTTGAGACAGGCATGCAGTACTAATGATAACCAGTACCAGCAGAAAGATGTTCAGTTGTGGTGGGTTGACCATGGCCAGCAGCCAACACCCTCCCACTCCCTGCTACTCACTCACTTCCTCTTCTCAACAGTACAGGGGAAGAAAATAGAATTAAAAAACTTGTTGGTTGAGATAAAGATGGGTATATCACTTCCAGCTAATTCCGCAGGCAAAACAGACCTTAGTTGGAAAAAATTAATTTATTTACAATGAGAATATATTTATATAATGAAAAGCAAAACCAAAAAATAAAGCAATATTTTCCCTCCTACTTGCCCATTTTTTCCCAGACTCACTTCACTCCTTCATTTCTACCTCCTCTACCTTCTCTTCATCCCAAGCAGTGCAGGGAGGATGGGCAATGGGAGTTTGTGGACAGTGCAGAAGAGCTCCTCTCTGCTGCTCCCCTTTCTGCTGTTCCTTACTCCTCATGATTTTCTCATGCTCCAGCATGGGTCCTTTCTGTGGGCTGCAGTCCTTCAGATAAATCAGCTTCTGCATGGCCTTTCCATAGGCTGCCGTTCCTTCAGAAAATATCCACTAAATTTGGAATTGGGTGCTCCATGGTCTGCAGTGTGGACACCAAATAAAACAATCCTCTGTTTCTGAATAAGATCATGTCTAAATGCACATAGATAGTTGTCTCCACTGGAGCTGTCTGAACACACCCAGGAAACCGGGAGTTCAACATTACTGCGGGTGTGTTTCACTAGTTGAAGACGGGTCAGTTTTGTGTATGTGGTGCCTTCCATTGAAGAAGAAAATTACAGAGAAGCTCATCAAGGTGATCTTCCAGTATTTCAAAGTTTTTTGCAAAACAGAATGCACAGAAAAGGGAAGAATGATGAAGGGGAATTCTTCAGGCTGTATGGGTGACCATGTGTGGTCCTCATATATGTGTAGGTGACCAAGAAATAGCTGATGCTCTCTCCTTCTGCTCAAATGTAGTATTTGTTTGAGATCTAGCAATCCTGCCAACATATTTTAAGCCTCTCTGAGTTTTTTTAGATTTTATGTAGTATGATTTTTGCATTTCTGTAATCAATTTGTGTGCAACATCCAAAAAAATCAATGGAGAGAGGAGTTACTTGCTGGAACAATGAAGAAAGTAAGAGAACTGGTTAAGCTTGCTACCTCTGGGATCATTTGTCCCCTACTTCTGGCAGGCATCCAGCTTTCCAGGTGGGCCAGCTCTCTGATCTGATAACTGTATTACTTTCCTGAACCCACATATGCTTCATGTCATTTCTTTTATTTGTTTTCCAGTAAAAAATAAAGAAGCGAAATTAAAAAGTTTGGGAGATGGGTGAGATGAAATGTATTTATTCCTAGCCTGCTCCACCAAAAAAGTACATAAATGAAAAGAAGGGATCCCAACAGAATGTCACTGTTGTTAAAAAGCAATTTTTCATTAAAAAACAATTTTTCACTAAAAAAGTGATTTGACTGAAAAAGAAAAAAAAGCATTTGTAGTTGCACTTTTGTTGACTCAGAGCCTGCTGAAGCCAACTGGGAGCACTCCCACTGATTTCACTGATTTTGGATGGGGTCTCTTATGAACTAATGATGTGTTGTTGAACTGGTGCTTGTTAAAGAGAAGCCAGAACTTTCAGAAACTTTTCCTCAGACTCTTTATTCTCCACTCAGTTTGTTTCTGCATTTCTTTCATGAATGCATGTACGACATCAAAAGGGACAAGGGAGAGATGAGTATGAGTTTATATTTCCCTTTTCCAGAACTCTCATGGAAACTTCATTTGTTGTCTGTTGTTTTAATGTATAGCAGGCTCATGTTGCTTTCAAGATGGAAGCAGAGATTTTCATTATATATAGGCAGCATACTCACGGCAAGATCCTTTGAACATTTTCCATTCCAGACTAATGGAGAATAGGGAAAAGCCATGGGATATCACTAGAAAATCAGATTTCATACCATTTTAAAAAGAAGTCTGTCTTCTTTTTAATCAATTTCCTGGGATCCTGCTGAGGACCCCTCCTGACATTTTGTCATCTTGTCAAAAATAAATTTACTTTTGCCTTTGCTGTGATGGTGGTGGGGCCATTTTTACAGATGGCTTGGTAAAGTGAGTAAGAGCCAAGAATAAGGGATAATTATTCATAAATGACATTTCCCATTTCTGTGGGTTTTCTTGAACCAAACAGATATTCTAATGTTCAGTTCTAATGACAGGGAAGAATTTATGGTCTCTCTGTCTTATCTCCTGGGAGTACAAATGCTTTACTTTCAACTCTTCAAGATGTTTTAGTTTTCTTTAAAAAAATCCCCAATGCATCTTACTTCAATTTTGGCATTTAACTCCAGTCATTGTTCAGAATCCTGCATATGTTAAGACAAAATGTCAGATAACTGGAGAGCTGTTTAGCTTCCTAATATGCCTTTCATAACAATCTCCAGGAGCAGATCATTTCAATGATATAATTTCTGAAGGTTAAGTTGTCCTGGGTATGAAGCATTAGGTCATGCTGCCTGTTTATGTTCAAACCCAGGAGGTGTGTGACGGGAAGCGTTCCCTTCTGGGACTCTGTGGAGCCGATACATGGTTAGGGCAAGACAGACAGATGATTCATAGGTGGGAAACCATCCTGATACTGAAGAATTTGACTGTAGCCACTTTCAGTGTCACCTCAGTTTGAGAAGACTTCCTCTACCCACACTGTGCTGTTCACTTCTGACTCACCCTCAGACAGATAAACTTGAGAGTCTGTTGAACTAGAGCAGAGAATATTTTACATTTCTAGGTACATGAAGCTCCCAGTACAGTTGTGTTCTCCTTCAAGATGTGTAGACTTAACAGCCAAATTAGACCAGGGGGAATCAGATGAATGAAGGTTTAACCTTATGACTTAATTTTGTAGCTCATTGACTGGAGACATGTTGGGAAGCCGACAGAGGTTTTCAGTATTCTCCAGGAATCTATTCCAAAAGCCTCCAGAAGAGACTTTGGGAAGCCTGGAAGGTCCCTGCAAGCTGAGCATCTTCTCTGTAAGCTGTCATTCAAGTCTCATCTATTGCTTCAACCAAAAGTCTGTCTTTTTTCTTATGGCATAATACCCACTGATGGGTTGAGAACGGTCTAAGTCTCAATGATGATAAATAAGGGACAGGAACCAGGGAGCTGTATAAACTTGTTACTGAAAAGTGAATTTAATAGAATAACAATCTCCACCTCTCTCTTTCCTTTAAAGGAAATGGCATATCCGTCATTAAAAGACCCAATGACAGCTGCACAGCGGGACTTTTCTTACTCTCTTGTGCACAAGGAACTCAGACATCTCGTTGGAAAATCTTATCTTACCTGGCAGACTCAGAAGAGTCTCGAGAGTTTCCAATAACTAGCTTGAAATTGATAGACAGCATTGGTAAAATCCACTGATGAACCGTGGGAAAATGTGTTCAATCTGGTGTGTCTGCAAATAATTTCAAAGAAAAACACAGGGTACTATCACTGTTAGTTCTGAAGGGGAATTCAGGCAGAACAAGACAAATACCCACTTCTCCATTCCAAGACATGACTCGTATAACTTTCTTTTCTGTCCCCTCTTTCTTTCTTTATTTATTATTGTTATAATTTAAGGTAATTATTTATCTTATAAAAAATACAACTCTGCTATACAGTTGGCTGTGTCCACTACACTGTGATATTATTTTAACTGCTGAAAAGTCAAGGTACCCGGAATGTCCTGTTCTCCTCACTTAAAATCTTTTTCCTACATAAAGTACCTGTAGAGTTCAGCTTCTGTAATGCAAGCATCCTGCTTCATGAAAAAATGCATACATGGTGCTCTACCAGATATGCTATCTTTTATTTGGTAAAAACATCTTAGAACTATTTTCAAGGAAAAGGATATGGCTGAAAAAAGACCCAGAGAGTCATGAACTACATTATCTTTGTGAGAACGGGGATTTTCATCACTCTTTCAAAGCCAGCTTCCTACAGGATGTGTGATCACCACCTGCTAAGCACATGGAGAGTGTATGAAGGGAGAGTTTATTCAGTGTTTAGTGAATTAGCTGCTCATGAAAAGAGGCACAACAAAGATGTACTTACTCAAGAAATATGTGTAGTAAAGGCAACAAGAATGGAAGTAGAAGTCGCTACTCCTCCAGTGTGTGCTGTATGCTCTTTACTGCTAAGGCAGAAACAAGGTCTGCTTCCCTGCTCACTACAACTCTGGCCCCTCAGCTGTCTGTCAACCAAATGCCCAATTAGAGAACTCCCTGGATTCATGAAAATGAATCTGTGAAAATCTGGATTGTCCCCATGGCTACATTTCACATAAATCATGGTATTTTGCTGGATTATCAGACAAGGCTCTATTGTTTAAGGTTTGAAGTAATATAATTTTTTAAACAACTTCGTTTAGTTGTAAAAATATTCACTGGTTGTTCCTAAGAAAATGTACCTGCCTTAAGTGGTAGTATGGTTGCTGTAATATACCTATAGGTACCTATGCATTAAGCTCAGTACCGTGGCTGCAGTAGAGAACAAAGCTAGACCGTAGCTTTGCTGCTGGCAGTCACTGAGACAGCTCCTGTATCTAGTAGCCTTCTTCAGGTGCCCTGTAACTTGTCCAGCTACATCTGTCCTGATTTCAGCTGTGGCTGAGTTAATTTTCTTCTCAGTAGATGGTACAGTGCTGTGTTTTCTGGGTTTGGTATGAGAAAAATGTTGATAACACACTATTGCTATAGTTGTTGCTAATTAGTGATTACCCTCAGCCAAGGACTTTGAAGTTTCCCATGCTCTACCAGTGAGCAGGTGTGCAAGAAGTTGGGAAGAAGCACAGCCAGGACTGCTGGCTTGAACTGGTCAAAGGGATATTCATGCCATGGAGTGTCATGCCCAGTGTATAAACTGGGACAAGTTGGCTGGAAGGAGCTGATCACTGCTCAGGGACAGTCTGTACATTGGTCAGTGGGTGTTGAGCAATTGTCTTGTGCAGTACTTATCTTTCCTGGGTTTTAGTTCTCTCCCTCTCTTGCATTATTATTATTATTATTATTATTATCATCATCATCATCATCATCATCATTATTATAATAATGATTATCATTATTGTCATTATCATTATCATTAATGTTGTTTTTATTATTCTATTATCTTTGTTTCCATCATTAAACTGAATTTACCTCAACTCCCAAGTTTTTACTTTTTTTTTTTTTTTTCTTTTCCTGCCCATCCCACCAACTGGGAGAGGGTGAGAGAGCAGCTGTGTGGAACTCAGTTACTGGCTGGGGTGTAAAGCACGCCACATCCTGCCTTCTGCACGGTGCGAGAAGGGGTGCAACGAGAAAATGGTGCAGCCAGCAGAGGGCAATGAAGGTCAGTTTTTGGAGAAGTTACATAAAACAATTTCAAAGTGGTCGAAAATGTAGGGCATAAAGGTCAAACAAGAGCATGTTGTGAACTGCTGCTATACATCCATTTCTACTAATTACTATGAGACCTAAATGAGCCCTTGTGATCATGTGATCTATAAACCTCCTTTTTAACAGCCACATTAAACAATGCAGCTCCTTATTTAAGACAATGGAGTTAACAATCATTTCAACAGGGGGAAAAACCTAATAAAAATTATATTCTCCGAAAGCAGGACAAACAGCTTAAACCAATAGCCAATAAACTCACAGCTCCTCATATAAATTCTATTTTATTGGTCTGTTCTGGACAGCAGTTGTTTTGTTTAAGTCGGTAACAGGTCATTTTTCCCAAGACAATTAGGTGCTTGGATGAAAAAGAGAGAGGTCCAGAGAAGTCAGCTGTTGCTCAGATCAGACAAAAAAAATATGCTTCTCTCAGTCAGACACAAGGCTCTTTACCACAGCTCTTAATCCCATATGCTAGGAATAATGTGAATTTATAGTAAAGAACAACCTTTTTTGACTTGGGTGACATCTGCTAGGGATGTAACTTTTATATAGGCAGTTGGGTAAGCCAAGAGAAAGCAAGCTGCAATTGTTATTTGCCTCTCACAGTCTGGGCAACATCTTTTTGAACCTAACTGTGGCTCTAGGTGCCAAAATTTTTGAAACCGATCTCTTGACATTGCTACGGTAACCAAAGAACAGCTTAATAGCAGGAAATGCCTAGGGTGTTAATGGAAAATTGTATTTATTTATTCTGTGGAAGATCCTAAAGGAGCCCTTCAGGAGTGGGACCCTATTGCAGCTCTGCTGTGCTGCAGAGGAAAGCTCCTGTGTGCTGTAGACCTGAGTTTCACTGCTGAGTGTGTCACACCAGCTTGGCTACCCTGGGCATGTCACCTGGCTTTTCTGCACTGAGCTTCCCACTTCAAAAAAGCATTAGTAATTCCTGTAATAAAAAGTGCTGTGACTGAAATGACTATATAAAAGCTAGAATGTATTTTGATACATGATAGAAGAGGGAAAGCAATACCACTTTTATGAACATTGTAAGCCCAAGAGAAAGGTCCTGGGCTGCTTAAGTGAAATGAATTGTCTTTGCCTCCCAAACTTTCAGAAGAAACTGGGAGCTGTAACTCTCCTGGTGAAATTCTTGTCTGACCATTCAGAGTAACAGAGTCTGGCAAGTATACCACAGGACTCCAGGCAAAAAAGAGAATACTTCTTGTAAAAACAACAGAAAAAGAGCAAAATAAGACCTTGTAATGATAACGTGATTTTCAAATACTCATGAGAAGGAGTAGAGGAAGAGAAAATCTCAGAGGAAGAGGAGGGGTGAGCCACCCACCTTGTGTTCCCAGCAGGGGTTCCCAGGTGGGCTGCAATCGGCTGGTGGTAGGTGCCCTAATGTTCCTGGCTATTAACAGGAATGATAATTAGAACCAAAATTCTCAGTGTCTGTGTGTACTTATTTCAGAAAGAATACAGGAGGTGCTACACTGTGTCGGACTCAATAAGCAGATGTTAATAAGTACCTGTTTGCATATGAGGTAATTGTTGCTTCTGGGTTTTTATGATGTGTCATCAACTGACATCCAGAAGTCTGGCTGGCGCCAGATTGGACACCAGGTGGGATATACCTGGAAAGATGGCAAATATTTGACTTGGTGCTGATGAGCTGGATTTCAGCCGTGGCTCTCTGTCCTTATCAAGTGAATTGTGGCAGAGGTAGTGGGTGTGTTTGAACCCAAGTTTTCTTTCAGTGGCTGCTGTGTTTTGCCTGTTCACTCGTCTGGTCATGGTAACACAGCCAAAAAGTTGTGTTCACGTGAGCACAACTGAAGTGCAACCACAGTGGCTCCACTCGGGGCTGGGGATGCTGTTCCCAGGGGCATAATATCCCTGGGAGGGTAAGAGCCAGGCCCCTTGCAGGAGGAGTCTCCGAGGCTTCTTCTTGACAAATGAAGTCTCCTGCAGGTGTGCAGTGGAGGGCAGCCTCCTTACACGTTCCCTCTGCTGGGGCTGACTTCTCTCCTGGGCCGTGCGGGCCAGCTGAGGATCTCAGGAGCACAGGGTTGCCCCAGTTTAGCTGCTGTGCAATGTTTTAATGGAGTCAGTACACTGTAATGCAGCAGCACTTCTGCCAGGCTGACGTACTCTGCCAGTGCAGATTAAGTGAAGTCAGTGAGCACAATAGTTGTAGGCAAGTCACAAATAAATTATATTCATAGGCTTTAAATATTTTATTATTTTTTTTCCCTGAGGCTAAGAGGGGTGGTAATTCAGTCTCCTATGTCTCTCCCACAACACAGACTTTCACCCTGCTACTCCTAACAATTTGAGGGCAAATTTTAGACCCTAAAGAGAAATGTCAGCATTGATTGTTACCTACTTACTGGTGTAGAATAAAAACCCCTATCTCCTCACCCACTAAATTAATCACTAGGTGGTTTTATTTCACTTTCCTGTGTTGAACTGTAGGAAGAAGAGGAAATCACTGAAATACTTTTCTCTTTTTTCCCCCCCTTTTGTTTAGAGGTGTTCACACATTAGAGTGAAATAAAAACGCTAATCAAGGAATAGCCAACCTTCCTCATTGTTCCTCCCCTCACACCCATTTTTCCCACTGCCAGACCAGCATCAGCTGTTTGGAGGATGGAGTGGACAGGCAGCTCCAAGAAAGATGATTCCTAGCCAGGAGAATGGGGCAGTGGCCTCCTGGGACCCATCCAGCAGGACATGGCTGAGGTGGAGAGCAGCTGAGCCCTGCATGGGCTCATTGTGTGGATATTTAAGCACAGCAGCACCCCAGCAGGCCTTTGTGGCTGGTCATACATCATCACCTTTGAGCTGCAAGCAGAGCAGACACTATGGCCAGGCAGTCCCTGTGCCCAGCTTTTCATGAGAGAGCCTGTAATAGTAAAGTAACAAATAAAATTTTGAAATCCTACCAGTTTAGGACAAAAGTACAAGTGTTGAAAGCATTGGGAAGCATATTCAGAAGAAACTGACAGTTTGACACTTTCCAAAATGCAAAATTAAAAATTTTAAAACTTGTGACAGAATCACAAATTCTTGAAGTTTAGTTCTTCATCTACCATTCTTGCTCTGGCCTGGGTGAATCATAGCCCATCCCTATTTTAGATGTGGAGAATATTTTCTTGAATCCTTTTAAAACCAAGCAAAAAAGCCTTATCTTTAGCACCTACTTTCCCTCTGAAATATATAATATTAAGATTCTATGCTCAAATGAACTTGGTTATGCATTTTAATAAGAGGAAGTGAAAATAACAGAATAAATAATAATAGAATAAAAAAATTAATGTATTGTTGATTATTTTTGTATTCAAAGCCCTGAAAATGAAAGCTTAGTTCATTTTTAAGCCATCTTGTGCTACTGCAGCCATAGAAAATGACATTTAATTGAATAAGGTAGAATAACAAAAATCTCCAGAAGAATAGTTGATCAGAGACATGAAAGAAGTTTTTCTATTCTCTATATTAGGGAAAAATGAAGTTAAAAGTTGTGAAGACAAACATCTTAAGGGAACTGATTTGTTAACATTGAAAGTTTAACTTCTAGAATGTTTTTTATCTTTAAAGAACAAATGCTTACGACTGTACAAGAACCAGCTACAGCATTTTTACTGTTTTCAACAAGAAAATTGTATGGTTTACAAGTGGAAAAAGCAAGACATAGAGAGGTAGAAATATTTTGTAACCATGTCGCAATAGGAGCAAAGAAGTGAATTAGAGTTTTTTAAACCTGACAATATTCAGTCAAACATAATCAGTTTATTTGCAGGTGACTGGAATTTGTGTAAAGAATTCCCTGTAATCTCCTACAGAAAGCAGCAATGCATACACTCTAAAATGAAACTGCATGCTCTTGGTTTAGGCTTATTATGTTTTACAATGTACCTTTACATTGAAGAAGTTTTGTGTTTCTTAGTAGTGAATTATAACATGTCTTCTTAGCTGAGAGAATTTGCCACTTTCTGCTGAAAAGGTAAAAATGGAAATTTCCATGTTGATAAGAAAGCCTGAAAACAAAAAATATACATGAGGTGACGCAAAATGTATGTTGCTGTGACAGGCTCTTAGCCAGAGCTGTTCTGAGCTGGTCCTACCTTTTCTCCTCTGCTTTCTCCTTTCCCACCTTTTTCTTCTTTCCCATTCTTCATTGCTCCAAACCTAAAGATGGCCAGATATGAAATGCTGCCAGTCACGACTCCTAAGCTTCAAAAGGATCTCTCATCAGCAGAGACAGAGGCTCTTTTGTGTAACTTTTGGAAGTGGTTCTGGCTGTTTCCATGCAGGCAGGGAACTCCGGAACTTCTCTTTGCTCCAGCCTCTCAATGCACCATCTGGATGTCGGAGGGATTTTTGTGTATATTTCCCCCAAGGCTCCAGGTGAGGTAAGGCTGCAGTCAGTGCAATGGTCTGCAGGGACACACCATTCTAGATGAATGAATACAAAGAAATGGGCCTCTGCCTTTCAGTTCATCTCCCCAAAAGGTACTTTTGGCCATGTGTTTTGCCAGCTCAAAGTAGTCTTAAAACTACAGGAAACATGCTGAACTTGTGCTGGGAATTCATCACTAATTGGATGTGTCACCATGAGTACTGTAACAGAAAACTGTGAAAACCAAATTAAATAGAAGTAATGCTAAAATATTTAGTTTAATACCACTGTCATGGTTTTCTGATGGTCAGGAAATACTACTGTACTTTCTGAGAGGTGTCTGGGATTTTATAGGAGCTGTCAGCTTGATTTCACAAGGCTTTGCTCTTATTTTTTGTATCCTTCTCTGTGAAAATATGAGTGTAAAGTTCTGCTGTACCGACAGGTCGGTTAATACCACTTAGCAAGGGGCAGACTGTGTCAAGTGCAAGAGCCAGGGAGAGGTGACCCTTGTCTTTTGAGCAAGTGATATGAATTGGGTGAGAAGGCATCTTAAGAACAGCCACAGTCGGTCAACCTCTGTTCTGTTTAATTCAGTACTTTGCAAGCTAAGGTGGCTAGCAGAGAATAGTTAGCAAGAAGATTAAGCATAATGTAAATACAGAAACTGCCTTTCTGTGATACAGCTCATGAGCTGGGAGAGAGGGAAGAGAGTCAGTGAGTGAGGCTGTGAAAATCCTCTTGCATCTCTTGCAATACAGAATTTTAAATTGCCTTTGATTTATTCTTATGCAGAAAGATAGTGTTTATCAATGGTTTTGCAATGGCAAACCTTGCATTCACTTTCTCTCTGCTTCCTGGCAGCTGAAGCTTAGCACCACTGCTCTCTGGGGCCAGAGACTCCCCAAGGCAGGTGCAGTGTCTTTCTGTGTGTCAGCAGAAGAGTGCCAGTTCTCCCTGGGGCTTTTGCACACGTATTCCCTGCTGTTTCTTCCACTTCACAGATCCAGAAGACCTTACCTCTGGTCAGTGATTCACGGTACCCATGCCTCTGTAGATCATGTGACTGAAGTTTTTGGTTTTGATGTCAACATAAGGGACTGGGATTATAGAAGTGAAGCTGACAACCTTCTGTAGTGACTTAGATGTGATTACTGATCACTAATAAAGCTGGGCATACATTTTTGAGAAAGAAGCAAAAATCAAGAAAGAAAACTCTCCTGGGCAACTCTTATACTCTTCCCTGTGGATCTGAGAGATCCGTGAAACTATAAATCTGTTGACCACTTCAGCTCCCCTGCTCAAAGAGGAGGCATGAAAACTTTCTTCCACAGTTTCTTGGGTTATTATTACATTTTTTTCATGTGTGCTTCATGAGCGGAAGCACTTTGGGATTTACTCTTTAGTATTCTAACTGGAGGGGAACCTAGAAATGAAGTGCTGTGAGTTACCTCTTAAAAATACTTTTAGATACTCTAAGAAAATAAATGCTCCTGGAACATTTGACCATTTAAAACAAAAGATCATACTGAGTCTAAATCAACAGAACCTTTTTACACCTTGTGGCTATAAGATTTTAAGGGCACACAAAGGCACCACTGAAGGCAGAGCTGAGCAGTACAGCAAGGAGAGGGTTTGCTGACAGTGCACTGTACAGTGGGTTCGAGAGGGTGCAGCTCTTTCCCCTTTTCCAGGCAGCACTGTAGCATATCAACATCTTTTATTCAGCATTTAACAGGACCATCACCATGTCACGGCTGCATTTCTGGGCAATGCCATTCTGACACTACCTCAGGGTAGAAATGCTTTAACTGTAACCCAAATGTACCTTACAATAATGGAAAATCTTTTTGCAAGACAGAGAGTAATGCACTCCAAACAGAGGTACTACTCTGGTGGCCCCAAGCTGATATCTCCCAGAGCAGCCAGAAAGATGAATTCACAACAGCAGCAGTATTTTACAATAATTTACATAAAACACCCCCCTGAATAACAGAACGGGGGTAACTTTGAAAATAGATGAGATTTCTTTTCTTCCTAGCACTAGTGATACTGAAATATTTTGTGTAAGAATTTTATTGAAACTACATTTCCTGGAGAAAAAAAATCTGGTTTTATCCCTTCCTTTTTGCTCCATTGCCATTTGGAGGAATCTCTTCTTCCTCAGGAGGCTCTATGAAAATGGTAAAGTTGCTTCATAAATAGAGGATACAGAAGGAATATTAATTCTCCTTCTAATGTATCTTACTGGCCAAAGTAACTGAGAGCTTTTCCCCACGGCTTTCACTGTGTTAGGTTTGTAGGTGGACACATGGAAAAAACAATGGAAGCGTGTTACCTTTATAGGGCAAAAGGGCTGAGGACCATATTGAAAGATGGTTAAGGCCACAACACGTGTTGTTCAGCAGCACCTTGGAGCCAAGGAGTCTCTCTCTCTGTGACTCAGCTCCTCCCAGCTATGTGCCTTGGCTGTCTTCCCACTCTGCAGCAATACCTGGGCTTGCAGCAGCCCCAGCAAGATGTCCCTGCTTATCCATGGGGTGCAACCATGGGGGCAGAGGCTGTGGGGGTGTCAAGGCATGTCACATGCTGTCTGGACACCTGAGAAACCTGTTGGAGGGTAGGGATAGGGAAGAGGGGTACTGCAGAATGCAGTAGCCTCACATTTTCCACAGTCTGAGTGTTACTGTATAACAAAGGCTCAGGTGTATCATACACGTGGCTCCAAGCATCAGAGCCTCCTGAAGGTACTCCTCCCTCCACCTTCTTTTCCCTCAAAAAGTATAAAAGGATTATTAACTAGCAGTGGTTGTTGCCATGCAAGGGAATTTCAAATACTTAAAAGATGTCTACAACCCAGACCAGGGTGGCCCTGTCTGGGAACAACCGTCCATGAATGCCATTGCAAGGAGATGTGGAAGGGCCCTTGGACACCAAGAGACAGTACCTTTGTCTGCATTTGCAAATAGCCTGAGACAAAGCAGCCAAAACTATTTACTGCTTTTACCTCCACATTAAGGCACGGAGTGGGAGGCTGGAGGCATGTAATATCTGATGCATGTGATGCTTGCCGCAGAGGAGCCCAGAGTTATCACCACCTCTGCGGTCTAGGCAGCAGACAGATATTCTGGGAACCAGCTGCAATGGCTAATGTGGTCAAGCTATTTAGACTTTAGAGCAGTGAGGTTTTCTTGATTCCCGGTGTTTTAATCCAAATTTGCAGGTCTTTGCAACAGTGACCTACAGATCTCTCTCCAAAACTAATGCAATCCTGTCTGCTTTCAGGCAAAAGAGTAGTTTGATAATTTCCTATTGCAATCTTGCTCTTTAATATAGGAGTAATTGCCCTGACCTAGCAACTCTGATGCCTTTTGTATTTACCCAAGTTTTGCACACTTGAGACGTAATGCAAACTCAGGCACAGAAATACGAACCATGGAGCCTCTTGTATTTATTTAAACATCACATGTCATCTTGCTGTCTGTTTTTGCTAAAATTTGTGGGACTCCCTGTGCTGAGAACATGGTTTTGGAGATTTTTTCCTCAGGTCTCCTGTGGTATATGTGATTGTTTATTGTGTTCACAATGACAGAGCCCCTTTCAACATTCAGTCTGAACTGGTGAATTTTTTTGCCTGTAATATTCCAGTTGCTTTGTAAGGGCTGACTTCAGTGACTTTCCATAGTCTAGCAAGGTGAGCATCTGCCCTCAGTTCCTAGGAATGATTAACAGGGTCCCCCCATGTCTCAACCACAAAACTGCATGATCAGATCCAAGTCTGACAGAACTCCTTTTCCAGGTTATGTGATAAAAACTGCATCTCTACAGGCACGGAGGAGCTCAGGGACATGATGGCAGGCAGGAGAACCCCATAAACCAGTCAGGGAAAGGGACATGGTCTCTCCCAGGTCTGTCTCAGCTGTGCCTTCAGCCCCATGTGCCGGGGGTGTCACCCAACACTCATGAAGGCTGCTCCCCACGCCACTCTTTGGACTGAGGGGGACACTGCCTAGGGTTATGGGACATAGTACAGGAGGCAGCGGAAGAGTATTTTAGGATCATACAAGATTTACTATGGGAGGTTTAGGGGAGGGCAAGAGAGGGATAAAGGAAGGTTGGGAAGGAAGAAATGTGGGAAAATAGAGTCAAGGCTGGTTGTAGGTAAACAGGCTGAGGGCCATTGGGTTTTCTGGCCATCACCTGTCCCTGAGCAGCTCTTTCTATCCTACCTTCTTATTAACTCCATTTCTGGCTATTTTCCCTTGTGAGGGGACTGCCTGCTGTGTGCATGTGTGTTGGGAAGTCTACATGACAGTAGCTGGAGCTGGGCCATGATCAGGGGAAACACATCTCTGTGGTGTCAGCAGTCACACTGAGTGAGTGTACAGGGTATGATAGCTAGCAGATATAAAACTGGTCTAGCCAGCAAGTTGAATAACTGTCTTGGGAGCCAGATTTCAAAGCAGACATAAGATGTATATGCCACTGTGTGTGAGACTGCCAGAGGAGTTGGCTACTTGAGGACCAGGAGGTCCAGAGCCACTGCTGGAGAGATTGTGGTTTCTGGGGCTGACTGAGACCTGTGTGTTGGTGAGTGCAAGAGGGCTCCAACCTGGGCTTGTGTGCCCCAGTGCCAGCAGCTGGGGAGACTGGGATCCATGGACAGCTTCTGTGCAGACCAGGTGTCTGGGCTGGACAGCTGCTGCAGGGATCTCCCGTGTATATATGGACATTCTGCTAGCAGACCTTCCTCCTGGTGTGCCAGGGAGGTGAACAGGATGAGGCTGCTCTGTGTGCTGAGGGTGCCTGCCTGTGCTGGTCTCTGTGGCTGACTACACAGATACGTCTGGTGCAGTGGTCTGTGTGTGTGCCTATTGCCCTCACTGGACCTGGGCATGTGCCAGGGGCAGCCTTGCCTTTCTTCGGCTGCTGGATTCAGAAGCTCCCTATCAGCCATTTTTTTCCCTATCTTCTTTTGAAAGTCATTCTCACATGGAGTACAACACTCAGCTTGCTGCAGTATAATCTCATAAATAACCCTTTATTAGTAAAAATCTGTTGAAAACTTCATTTGATAGACAGTGCTGTAATAAAAGGCTGCCTTTTGACTTTTTTTGACTCTTCCCTGTTTTGAAGGTACCCGCTGCTAGCAAATAAAATGTGAAACCTCTCTTTGACACCTATTCTGATGTCTACACTGTTCAAATGGCTTTCTGGTATTTTCCCTGCTTATTTGGTTCTAAGTGTGAGAGTTGATGTACACACTGCATTGCTTAATTTCTGCATGAGACAAAAGATGTTTCGAACTGGCTTGCACTAAAGCTTTTTAAGAATGTAGCTCCTCAGAAAGTGCCTTTTCCTGCCTACTAGCTTTTCTTGGTGGAGCAGGTCCAGGATAAAACACATAATTAAAACTTGTCATGCCTCAATCACTTCAGGGCAAATAGTCCAGATAAGTGTTTTGGTTTTACTAGTGGGTAAGTGGGTAAATTTGGTATTTCCTGTGACATAATTAAAATTTATGGCAGCAGACTTATTTGTATGCCAGATCATGTACAGGGCGCAGTCAGTTTGGTGCCACTGCTTTTCTTGAAGATGATTCATATCAGACTTATAAACATAACACATTATCACATCAAACGATGTCTAATATCTATTCTTGGAAATGAACAAGAGTGATGAGATAAGGACTGTTACAGAACATCACAGATTTCAGGAAATTAGTTCTTTTTCACTTTAAGTCAAAAGCTGAATTTCTTTAGGCCTATATCTATATATATCCCCAAAGATCTCTCAGAAAATTATTATACCGTTTCACATTTAATGTGACTTTTTGAAGCAATATCCTGTGGTATTGACCCGTCATACCTGAATGGAAAAACTAAAAAGACTTAACTGCAGAAAACTTTTATCTAAGAAAGGTATATGGTGGGTGGATCCCATAACAGTCAAGTGGGGAAGTTAAAATACAGACAGACCTGAAAAGAGAACTGTACATTGCAGAGTTAAAATCAAACCAAGCATTACCTTGATTCAATAGAATTGACTCATCTTGAGGCAGACATGGGTTATGCAAATAATCCTGGTCAACATAATTTCTGAAACATATTCTCTCCAACTCATGATAAGGCAGCACTGAAAGAGGGAAATTGTGTTGATTAATTTTAATTATTAGGTGATGCACTGCTATTCATACAGGAGTTCATCCTTACCAGAACGTGTGCTCGACTTGGTACATGCACACAACCTCTCTTGGAAGACCGCCGTTAGCATTTCTTTTGCTGTTCAGCATGTGAAGCAGCCTTTGTCACTCTAAAGTGCACAAATGTTTTATGGAAGGGCAAATTACTTATGCTGTCAGATTTCTGTGTTCATTAAGTAGTTCCACAGGAAGGGCCCAAATTCAGATTAAGGTTATCTGTAGTTTTCCCATATTTCCAAGTACTTGACTTCACTATATTTGTAATATTTTGAGGTGATTGTGCCTATGTGAATGTACCGGGGGGGGGGGGGGGGGGCGGGGAGACAGGCTGGCTTCCAGCAGATATCCTTTCTCAGGCTCCAAATATGTCCAAATTAACTTTTACTATACAATATACAGCTGTGTACCACTCACCTGTAATGTCAAAGTAGAAGCCTGAGCAATCGATTCTCATCATTGAGAGAAAACTATTACGGAGGTTGGTGCAATAGCAATTTATTGTGCAAATTATTTGTTGATGCGTACCACAGATATAAACACTTTGCACAACAAGAAGAGTTAAAAGTGGTTAAAAACATGTAGTGTTGACTTGCTGACTCATTTTCACAGAAAGGTTGAGAACTTGGTGAAGACTGCACTGTTTATGGTATTCCTTCTGACCTTCTGCAAATAAGAACCTGTCTTGCTAGAATGGCATCTTTATTGTTTCCTGCTAGATTACCCTCATCCAAATCTTAACTTTTCTTCTCTGCAACTGTAAGCCATGCAACTAAAGTGGCAATCAAGGAAGAAGTTGAAACTACTCTTCAAGCTTTCCATGCTAACACATTACTCAGAATTTATAGTAAAAAATTAATCCCATCCCTGCAAATCGTTACCTTTTTCTTTTTCTTTTAAGATATTTTTAAAACTACTGAATTTTC
Organism: Pomatostomus ruficeps; assembly: GCA_013400735.1. Taxonomy (NCBI): domain Eukaryota; kingdom Metazoa; phylum Chordata; class Aves; order Passeriformes; family Timaliidae; genus Pomatostomus; species Pomatostomus ruficeps. The sequence goes on along the minus strand of VYZT01007669.1, from coordinate 7,150 downwards.
TGTTTAGATAGCAGAAGTCATTAATTGACAAGCAGGAAAAATTCCAGTGTAAAATAGTATCTCAGTCCCTAATTCCTTCTTCAGAGCTTTCACAAAGTATGCCGGCTTGTGTTTAAAGAAATAAATTGGAGTTTTGTCTGAATAAAGACTTTATCTGAGTAAAGACTTCAGCTGAGGACTTTAGTCCTACAATTAGAAGCATCTGTTTTGATGTAAAGGTAACATGATTACTGAAGCAAACTTTGATGACCAAAATTCTCAAGACTGAAATAATACTAGTCTAAAACAAATTTGGTTTGCTACCAAGGGTATAGCTGAGCAATCAGATTTCAAATGTTTGGTCTCAAGCTTTATTCAGCTTGAAAAATTGGGGGGATTTGAAAGCTAGCAGCTTTAAAATAAAACATTATAAGTTTACACTATTGATCATTAGAGTTGAATTGAGTAGTTACAAAACATTTTGGTATTTGAAGTTGTGCTAAATATTACAGTATTTTTCTGAAGCTCAGGGTTATGAATGTTTCAAGTTCCTATATTATACAACTCAGAAAAAGCAGGAACAATAAGGTTAGTCTGCTCAGTACTATACCTTGAACAATATGCAATGTATTTCTGTAACAAAATAATTTTCAGAATATGTTTTCAAACTCTTTTGTACCATCAATATTTGGGAGCTAAAAATATTTTTTATTACTAAGATATTTTATCATGAAAGGTTAAAAATCCTTTATTAGATTGGTCCTTGCTACATCAGCTCTTTGGGTGTCTATCTAGTAAGTAAGGAGGGAAAACAGTCCAAAAATATGCAAAAGGACAAATATATTAAGAACAGACAATACACTAGTACAGCTGGGCAGTGTGTGATATGGTGGAGTGACAATGAGATTTTGGGTGAAACAGAAACCAGTCTGTACCATGAGAGATGTCTGTGGTTAATGTGATGAAGATAATAATCTCTTTTGGGAAAAAAATTAGTACTAATACCAGTGAAGATAGGGCAGGAATTTAACATTGTGGCTGTTCATGGCAGATTCCTGCTGGGAGACTTCAAATATGTGGATAGAGCCAGTGATTCTTGCAGATGAACTTGCACTGAAACTATTTTTATTTCTCTAAAATTGTTCTGTAGTTACTTGTGAGAGGGGTGTCTCCAGATGCTTGTCAGAAGACCCCAAGTGGCTTTCTTCCTGGCTTTGTTCAATCAAAAATTATGACCTTAGAGCTGGTTTTATTTGTCTTTTTAAAACATACGGGTCCTGAATGAAGTTCAGTCTATTGTCTCTGAAGTAGTGTCTCACTAAGTAGTGAGCCAGGGTACACGTGGTGCTCCCTATCATGTATTTTACATGTTTGCAGCATTTAAATATTTGTTCCCTCAGTCTCTGCCCTGAAGATATTTCCCACCAAAATCAGGGCTGTCTTACTCAAGCTGGGATGGGTGGTGACCATAGGTTAATGACTATGAAAAATTTGATTCATTTCTTATTACACAGTATGTCAGATTAGATGAGTAAGTGCATTATCCCCACAATTCCGTGAATTGTTTTAATAATAAAGAGCAATATTGTTGGTAGAACTGTGAGAAAGGAACTGGGAAACAGAATTGTTTCTGTATAATTCAGTGCACTCTACCAGTCCCAACCAATAGAAAATGTAAATCTGCTGCATACTCATTGCATAGGCCAGACGTTTATCCTGGTCAAAGGCCAGTTCCATTTCATATATATACACATCTGTAGTTCATCCTGACTCCAGACATTAGTCCTGATGAATCTTTGGCTCATTGCTGGGCAGTTGCCTGAGCAGGTGGGCTTAGCTGGAATCAGTGCTGGGCTTCTGCTCTGTGAGTACTCTCCCTCTATTGCATTATAGGGGCAAGCCAAGCCTGTTCCCTGTTCCCTCTGGGGACAGACCCGGGGTGCTCAATACTTTGGCTCTTTTTGAGAGGTGTTCCCTATCGTGGTGCTGTTCAGACCGCAAGAAGTGGATGTACTGGGTGGGCCCCGCTCCTGCCTTGCTGAGGAGGAAGCTCAGTGTCTGCACTGCACAGGGGTTTGCAGGCATGGAGGTGGGAGCAGGAGCTGTCAGAGTGGGGGTCAGGAGGTTAATGGTCTGGATGGCCCAGAGGTCAGGGCTCAGCCTGACTAGTCTAGGCTCAAGCCCATCTTAAATGGTAAACAGAGTTCCCTTCACTGTCACATTTATTTATATTTGGGCAAATTCTGCCAAGCATTCTAAACTAGCATTTTATACTTGCCTCTGGGAAGATGTTGAAAGCTTTCAGCTCCCATTAAACTCATGCTTTGCATAGGTATGGGTAAACCTTTAGTGCACTTTTCACTTCTCCAGTCTCAAGACAACAGGGAATAAATTTTCTCCATTCTATAAAAGTATGGTGTCTTCTTATGCCGTGTGTAGGGTTTGGGACCTGGGTGTGATCCACAGTGGCAGGTGTGGGTTTCCTTGAGGAAGAAGCCCAGATACAGTGGCCAGACCCAAGCATAATGCCTGAGGCAGCCGGGATTGGGACTGCAAAGGACGTGACCATCCGTGCCTGCTCACTCTACAGAGCTGTTCTGGCACCTGACAGCTGACTGGCACATTAGCTGTATTTTCCAGCCCTGCCTTTGTCCCCTCCTGTGATCAACATGCTCTTCCTGAGTCCTGGAGATAACTTCACCGTTTAACCTACTTTAATGCAGTTTTCTGCAGCAGGCAATGAAATTCATATCCACTCTTCACATCTGGTATTCCCAGAGATTCCCCCGTGGTCACTGGCATAGGGCAGCAAGTACAAGTCTACAGAACTTGTATAGCTGTGTTCTGGTACAGCCCAGCATAAATTGCTGTTTTCCTGTCAGTGGACATGTTTGGACATGAAAGTATTAAATCTATGAGAGAAAAAATTGAGAAGGCTGTTTGTGTCTTTTGCATTAATCATCATTACCACCCACACTCTAAAAAATATTCCAGAAAATTCTGTGTCAGATAACACCATATGTGGTTAAGATATAAATTCCTTAGCTTTGGAGTTTAAATAAAGAGCAATGTATGTACAAAAGTATTATGTTTGCCAGTCATAATTTAATTACCAGGCATGATTTAATAAACCATTCTGTCACTGTAAAATATTAGTAAGATATTGAACAAGAAAAAATGTTTTTTCTTTAACTGCAATCTCCTATTATTTCAGAAAGTTATTAAGCATAGAAGAGAGAATTTCATCATCTTAAGTGCATTTGAAAGACATTTTTTGCACATGTGGAAAACAGGGCAGAGTGTAGTGACAGACTGGATTATTTTGATGAAAAGTCTCACAAGTTGCCAACACAGTGCTAAATGTTCTGTGATACTGAACTGATTATTTGCCTTTTTGTTTTCTCCTCTTTTCTTTCCACTTGGACTACTAATCTGTTTAACTGGCATTTGGGAAGAAACAAGAAAAGTAGATAATTTACAAAGGAGATTAAAAAGTACTGTTCGATTGAAAATTTCTATCTGATTCTAAATTTCTAAAAGCACCTACCCAACAACTTGGGTCTAAATACTATTTGAAACTATGTCAGTCAGATTTAAAAATTCACAGGTAATTATGAAGTTCCCAGGTAAATGAAAATATCTCTTCATTCAAAACAAAGGCAAAGCATTTAACTCATCTGCCTAACCTCATAAACCCTGAGGAAGTCTGTGCTGCACCTCTCTGAGGAACAGCTCCCACTGCAGACCCTTATTCCCTGTGCCGGGCACACTGTTGTAACTCTCTCTGGGGAAATGCACCTTTCCTGTATCCCCCAGCAGGGAAGAAGAAATGCTAACCCTTCGAATGGGAGCGCTCATTACAAATCCTACACCCTACTACCAAGAGCAGAGAAGATCAAAGAGAAATTTCATGCACTGAGTTTCTTTTTCTTTGTCTCAACAGTAATGCTGCTTGATGATACTCCCCGCTCCCTCATCTAGCTCTTTACCTTACAACAGTGTGTAAAATGAGAAACTATACAGAACTGAAAGTCACATGCGACTAGAAAGAATTTAACACCCAATAGTTGCATGGTTTAGGCCTTTTCCCCTCTGTTATGAGAGACTAATCAGTTGTGTGCAACAGGTTTACACTCTGTTAACTTTTGTGTCTACGGATGTCATCAAGATACTATTTTTGAGTCATGTAAGACATAAGGAACCTAATTCCCCATTTGAGATCTTTTTCGGAGGTGGTGGTAGAGGGTGATACTTTTTCTGACTATTGTAAGATAGTTTCTCCTTTCTCCAGATATAGCTCCCTGCTTTTCTGCTTGTTCAGCTGATCTGAATCTTACAGATTTTTGATGAACTGTCTATTCAAATAGGAAGTGTTCTTGCTTAGGCTTTGTTTTATAGCTTTCTATTTGTGCCCTTTAATTTCTGACCTATTAAAATTTCTTGGAGTACATAGCTGCCTGCAAGTAGATATACTATCTGATCCAACCACACAGTGCTTTCATAAGAAATACTTGAAAGCTGTTTATGCAATATCCTTGCATATTATCATTCAGTTATCTTATCTTTTGACCTGTATTAATAAGTTAGAAGACACTGAGTAAATAATTTCACCTCCTTGAAGTGCCTGACTTATTTCCATTCTGCAGCTGGAAATCACCAGAGCATAAAAAACAAGCACTTCAATTACAGTGTAGCAGTACTTAAAATATAAACCCATGTGAGCAAGAAATGCTTTACTGCATATTCTCCGTGCAGTTGAGGTCATAGGACTCTCTCAGAGAGCTAATAGCAGTGCGCTGGTTAGATACACAGTGTGATGTGCAGAGGACACACCCACCCCCACAGGCCCACCTCTCCCTTTATTTTTTAGAATAATCGCATCTTGAGCAAAGAAAGCAAAATTCAGCAGCACATTTCCAAGGTAAACAAAGGCCTTTAGTTTAATAAGAGGAACACTATTAAACTAAAGGAAGTATGTTTTACATGTATATTCTAGTTATAAGTTGTAATAGGTGAATCTTTCTTACATCGGCATCACTGTTAAGATTTTTGCTGTAGAGGTCTCTGCATGTTTGTTACACCTTAAGAAGTGGAAGTAAAACTATTACAGTAGCCTGATCTAGCCTCATTTGTTGTCCATGATAGGACTTCTGTTGCCTTCAGTGGGAGCTGGATCATGCACTTTAATGCCATGGTTATTTGCCCTGAGAGGCTCACTTAAGAATTCTTCAGTCACCTTTCTGGAAGCTTTCAAACTGTTGAGTCTAAGAGTTGGCCAGAGATTTGAAATGGAACAGAATCCTGGCATCAGACACCTGGTAGCATCATTAATCACTGGTGGGAAAAAAAAAAAAAGAGATCTGGGACACAGTGCCAAATCCTTGTTTGGCTCCATCACATTTTTATATAATGGATGTGCATAATGCCTTATCAAAGCAAAGAACTCAGCTTTCCTTCAACATGTAGACATAAAATGGTTCAAGCACTAAGAAACAAATAGCAGCATGAGTCCTTTTAAGTGCCAAATGATTTTTTTTTTTGTTTCCTTCCCTTTCCATAGCAATTCTAAAATACATTACAGGCTGTTGTAGTTATGTGGTGAACAGGTCTGCTCAGGCCACAAAAGCATTTCTGCCTCTAGAATCTCTCTTTTGTGATAATTGTCACAGTATTACAGTTTTCTTCTCCAGTGACAGGAAATGAAATTCAAATTTTGCCTTTCTGCTTAGCCCTCATAGATATTTAGCCAGAGATAGTAAGAAAACACTCTGCAATTATGCTAGCTGAGAGTCTATTATCCCTTCAAATCCATGGTCTGCACAGAAGGGAAGTCTGAAAGGACTATTTCAGTCATTTAGGGTATATGTTTCTCTGGCACACTCATAATCTGACCAAAGCCATTATTTGGAAGTCAGTTGCACTCAATCATTTTGCCTGCTAATGAGGAGTTACTGAATCCTCCAAGCATTAATCCCATTTAGGAACACACAAAGGCAATCTGTACCTTGTATCAAGCAATTATGATTGCATTGAGCTTGAGGAATTCAGTTATTCGTTGGAGGTTGTTTTTCCCACAACAGACCCTGTAAATAGAATTACCAAGCCCTTCAAATGTTAATTTGTTAAGAAAAATATAATGGCTAATAAAGACAATTAAATTTGTATTGTAAATACTGGACTGCAGGACTAAAGTTGCCTTGGCTTGTGAAGAAAGCGTGGCACAACTCTATGGAATTGCTAAGGCTGGAAACTAACTGAATAAAGAACATATTATTAACATCATATTAACATCAGTCACAAAAATATGTTTCATGCAAGGTAAACGTAACATAGGGTCAAAGAAAGTGTGGCCTGATATGAGTATTTTTTTCATTAAATGGTAGTTAAACAGGGAATACTGAATGTCTGAGACTGCAAATTGGAAAACATGGACAAAATATCCAGCCAGCATGCAGCTGGATAAATACATCACACAATGGGCAAGCAAGTGGCTCACAGGTAGGGTGCAAAGAGTTATAGTAAACAGGGTTATAGCACACTGGTGACTGGTCACTAGTGGGGCTCCACAGGGCTCCACTTTAGGTCCAGTGCCCTTCAACATCTTCATAAAGGACTTGGATGCAGGACTGAAGGGTAAGTAAGTTTGCCAAAGACACTAATTTGGGAGCAGCTGGTGACTTCCTCAAAGGGAAAGAGACCTCAGGAAATTAGAGGGCTGCGTAATCACCAACCACATGAAGTGCTGGATTCTGCTCCTGGGATGGGTCAGTCCTGGATGTATGGACAGACTGGGGAAGGAGATGCTGGAGAGCAGTGCCGGGGAAAGGGACCTGTGGGTCCTGGTCCATGGCAAGTTGAACATGAGCCAGCAGTGCCCTGGCAGCCAGGAGAGCCAACCCTGTCCTGGGGGACATCAGGCCCAGCATCGCCAGCCAGGCAAGAGAGGGGATTGTCCTGCTCTGCTCTGCACTGGAGCGGCCTCACCTCAGGTGCTGGGGCAGTTTGGGGTGCCACAATGTAAGAAAGAGATGAAATTATTAGGGAGGAGGGCCACAAAGATGGTGCAGGGCCTCGAGGGGAAGCCATATGAGGTGTGGCTGAGGTCACTTAGTCTGCTTAGCCTGGAGAAGAAGAGACCAAAGGGAGGTCTCATTGCAGCCTGCAACTTCCT
>VYZT01007668.1:7820-68041 GCA_013400735.1 Pomatostomus ruficeps | reverse complement strand
ATAGTGTTAAATGTTTGCATTTTGGTCATGAACAAGACTATACAATTCACAGTCATCATGTTGCAATCATCCTTATTTCCAGAAGTAAAATATGGCTCACTGTAGTGCAGCTTATTGTGGTACATTCCACCCACCCTGTGGGCAAGAATGTAAACCATTTTTTTTTCTCTTTACACAAAATAGATGAGATTACATTGGTAGACCTAAGTGCTATTCCAACACTTCTGTGGAGAAACCTGATACTTTGAAAATAATACAGTCAAATGAATGCTAGCTGTTGGAACTTAATCCTTCCTAGAGTTTAGTTTGTAGAAGTATCTGTAATTTGCACATTTTTTCAATGCAAATCTCACCCAAGACTTGCTATGAGGTCCCCATGATTACAGAAAATTGCATCTCATAACAAATGTTACGGGACAATTGGACAATTTTGTCTCTATTCCTTCTTGAAAATTAGAGGAAAGTCCAGTATTTTTTCCAGATTTGATGTCTGCCGTCTCAGGTTGATTTCTTTTATTCTCTGTAAGTCATCTGCCTGAATATCCACATTATCTGCAGGATTTGTGAGAGTAACACTTACTAAATTGGAGAAAGAAAATTAAATCCATATAAATCCATATAAAACTATTTCCCCCCCCCAGACATGTGCTTAAAGCTCAAGCAGCTAAAACATCCTGAATGAAGGCAGTTGCTACTTACCCAGAGGCCGTGAAGTGTCAGGCTCCCATGTGAGGCTTTTCAGTGTGTATAAATGAGCACTGAGGTCACAGAGAAGTCAGGGCTTTTCTGATTGTGTGAGGGAGACATTAGTGTGACCAAATATACAGCAGGACAGGTGACTCTTGGCTCACAATTGAGCTTTTTAAAGAAATTAGAAGTTATTTGTAGGAAGTTATTTGCCTTTTTCCTTGTCTAAAAAGAGTTCTACTGACAGAACAAATGGATCAGATTCAAGGAGCTATTTACTTGTATCTCATGTCCTTAAAATGGATTTGGAAATTCATGACAGTGAAGAATTATGTAATATTAGCTGATCTTTAAATTAGCTGATAGAAACCGAATAGGTAAACTCCTTTTAAAGAAATATTTACTATGGCTCAAGGATTCCTTAGGCTTCCGTGCTCTTTTTATCTGCTGCCCCTGACATCCTTCATATACATTAATTTGATCTTTGTTTTGCTCTTACTGCGTTTCTACCACGGACTAATTTTTGATTTTATGTGTTGCAAATTAGCTGGTCCAGCCTTGCAGCTATTATATATGTTAGAGATGAGCAACTGAAACATATTGGATGCTTTACCCAGAGAAAAGCCAAAACCTGCGAAACTCCTAATTCAAGAATATTAGTGACATGCTAATCTAAAAAAACCCTGGAGCTTTAGGATTAAAACACACAACTTTACCAAATAGAATTCCTGTGTTAGGATTGTTTATACGATTTTCTAGTTGTTTTTGCTGCCCCTCTTTGACAACTTCGTGTGATCCAAGACTTTCTGTTATTTATTGTTTTATAATTTTTGTTTTTCCAAGTTTTTGTACATACCTCATTCCCTCAGCAGACAACAGCAAGAAATAATAATGCTGATGGCTTACAAATTCTGTCTTAGAAATTCCCACTTACCCTGTGATAACCAAAACACTCTTTTCCTTACTAAATAAAAGAAAAAGCTGCAGTAGCCCATTTTAAACTATATGGTAGGTTTGGACAAACATTAGATTTTTAACAGACCTTTTAATATCACGTCCCTGGTCTAGGCCTCCTGCTTGCAATTTTGTATAACCTTCAAAAGAGAGCATTGATCCATGATTTAATTATTGGAACTGTATATAACATAATGGCTACGGTTCAGTGTAGTTCTTGTTTGTTATTACGGTTGTACTGTAATAATTTTCTCATGTGCTGATTTGTGAGTTTGACACTCTTTTTTATGGTCTTACTACGGACACCATAACGAATAGCAAAGAAGAAGTCTGGCCGCACTGGGGCATGAGAAGCGAGCTTTCAGTTGTAGAACACTGTGTCTCTAGCTCCTACCCCAGAAATGACTGATAGGAAACATTTCTGCCCTGAAGAGTTCATATCCTAAGACAAGCAGAATCTGATTTATTTTTCTGATTCTGAAATAATCAAAAACATACTGTCAGCTTCTTCACTTTTAGAGTTAAAAGTACAGGGCTGTTGAGCACTATGTTTTTAGTCACAGTGAACCACCTTTTAGTAGATATTCTATAATAAATCTTAGTGTCAAAATTTCACTTTGCAACTTGTCTTGAACCTTTGATAAAACCATCCCATTTTTAATTATCGTCTAAATGTCAGAGTAGTCTTTATCTTGCAGGAGTTGTTGTGTTTATGGGTGATGTTCATCCCAGTCTCATTCAGGGAGCTCATTCAGCCTAGACTGTTACACAGGAGCATGTATATGTCTGTGCTTATCTGTAAAGTATGTATGGTGCTTTCTTGCTGTTTGTCTTGCATCTTTAAGATAAATTTAGTTTGGACTTCAGCGGATGTTTAACCTCTTAAGCTAGGATTTAAATAGGTTTTAAATTTATTCTGTGTAACAGGTATTGTTTCTAGCCCATGTATCCAACTTCTCCACCTGCTTATTCACTAATATCAAATGTCCAATTACCTCTCAGCTGCTGACGGTGGAGGTGCTTGTCTGGAAACTACTGGTACTTTTGTTGCAAACAGAACAAAATTAGTCAGTAAAATCACCTTCATATGTCCTCAGGAAAATACTCCTTTGGAAAGATATTACTTTATTGTCCAAAATACGATCCTTCTCAATTCAACTACCTGTACTCTCTAAACTAATAAAACACTTGGAACAGTAGTGTAAATTAAAAACTTTACTTTTGATCAAAAATTGTTAAGCTGCATGTTCTTATATGTATATTCTAATAGCATTAATAGGGTAATCCATGCAAAGAATCCATTCTATTAATATGTAATATTTTACGGTTATGCAATTGGCATGGATTTATGTTTGACCTCCTTTCTTGGAGTTAAACATACTTACGTAATTTAACTTAATTAATCTGTAGGGGTGCCTTCTGAAGAAAATAGTTGATTGTATTTGAGTATATGTCTGTGTTAACTCCCCTGTTTTGTCAAGAGTGGATGCAGGCAAAGTTTTATACTGTGCTTGTGTCATGTGTCTTGATTTCCAGTGTATGAGTGTAGCCACTGCAGTCACTGCCACTAATCCTTTTTTTTTTGTTCATTTGGTGCAGGGCATATAATTGAAATACTGTTACAAAGATTTAGGAAAAAAAAAAGAAAGAGTTGACAGCAGGCAATCTAGGAAAATGGATTAATGGACCTTGCATTCTAAGACAGGGTGGTGGACGCCTCTGAATGTCGCTGGAGCTGATGATCTTCCCTCTTTTCCAGCACAATTAAACCAAGGGAATGGGTATCCCTACAGTGGTTTGGATATAATTAAGCACTGAATGCAGTTTTTTGGAGAGAAAGAGTGAGAGGCACAGGGAAGCAAGAGGGAAGGGAGATGAGAATTTTATCACTGTTTCTTTAAATCTATTTTATATTCAGTACCATTTTCAAGGGTGTAAGTTTCAGGGGAAGAAGTTGTTCTAAGTTAAGAAATAATGCCAATGGTAAATACTTTAAGAGATTATGATGTTCATTTACTATGACAATGGGAATATATAGATTCCGGAGGAAACTAAGTTACATACCTTAATTAAATTTTTTTCACTATTTGTGCATTGAAAAGACATTTGCTAATTATCAAAAAATTTTGGAATATTTCAAATCTGCTTATTGTAGACAGTTATTGAAGAGAGAGAGAACACTTCAAAGCTTGTGTGTTGGCACCTTGACTCTTGAGAAAGCTGTGTCTCTGTACTGTCATCTGGGTTAGTGGGGTCTGGAATGCAAAGAAGAACAAATGCTAATCCTGAGAATAGTAGTCAGTTTAATTAACTTTATAAGTGGTTATGAAGTAGTTAGCATTCATGCTGCTGTTTTTATTTGAAAGAGTAGCTTTAGAGTTTTATTGTGTATAATATAAATCTGGGTTTGAGAAAAAATTACTTGCTGCTGTCTTCTCTCAACTATTTCTACTTCTTTATTGTGAACAATGCTGGAGGTCAATGTCAGTATGGTATATGCAGAGGAAGCAACACATGATGATTCTTTTTATAGGTCTGAGACTATCCCTCATCTTTCCTATATGATTTGCTTTAGGAAAACCAGATAGTTTGGTGCATTAATATTTAATCTTACGTTGATTCTTAATCAAGTTTAGTGTAACATGCATTGCTCATTGAGACTACTTCACATATATCCTGCTTTGCCATTAGGATCTGTGTTCTCTAAACTTGAAAATTTCAAACAAGTGTCCCACTCTCTGGATTTCCTAGGCAATCTCCTTAATAAAAGTAACTACTCTAGAAGCATCAACAGCTTCATTAAGTTGATACTAGCAACATCAACTACAGCATTAATAACAACAATAACAACAATAATAAATAATAATAATATATTTAGATTTCTTTTTTCATGGATGAGTTCCAAGCAAAAGATTGACTTGCTTTTCCAGTCTTCTCAATTTCAACAAAAGGGCTAGAAAAAACTTCCATCCTCGTCTATCCTAGTCCACTGAGTTGGTTAGGAAATAAGAAAAATATAGGACAGTATTGAGCAAAAGACTGAAATTGTTGACCTGTACCATTTTTAAATGAAAGTGATATAGAGTGTTATCTGCTTTATGCTCAACTCAGTGTTTCTAGGAGACATTAGGTACACCCAGTTTATTCCTGCAGATTAGATCTCCTTGTGCTTGTAGGTCCATGGATGGCAAAGTTGTGAATCTCAAGAGTACTACTGGGTAACCGGTAGATATTAAGATGTTTATCCCTGCCAAGGATGGCTGATTCTGAAATCTGGATTCCTCAAACTTCACTTGAGAAGAATTAATACAGATATCTAGGAGGTGTAGAGTGTGTTTGAAGAGTTATTTTTGTAGATCAAGGCACCTGAATTCTTCCTCCCTGTTTTTGTGGCTATGCATCCAAGTGTGTTAGAGATGAGCTGTGATAACAGAGTGCTTGTTAGTTTACCTGTTGTGAAAGCACCTTTTGGAAAGAATGTTTTATGGTTTTGACATAGATTTTAGAGAGAAACTTTTACTGGTAGTCATCTGAAAACCAGAAAAGTTTTAGGAGTTTAAAGGGATGATAATAATTTTTATATTGATGTTTTCATTACTTAGTCTCCTGCTTCCATTTTTCTTGTTCTCTTCCCTCTTCTTTTTTTTTCTGTTCTCATATTCATTCTCTGTGCCAGGGGGAATAGCCTTAATCTTTGAGGAAATTTTTAGTACACAGAGAGGATCTAACATCAAAAACTGTTCACTGAAACTTGAGATTTAGCTCAATGATTCTAGCTACTGGAAAAGATCAAAGGGGTCTGGCACTTGCACTGTGTAGCCTTGCAGAGGAACACAAGAGTAATGGGGCTGCGTGTGTTTCAAAGGGCAGAGGTTTCTGATAACAAAGTGCAAGGTGTAAAAATTCTTTCTTGTTGACAAACAGAAAAATCCTAGCTTGTTTCCAAGTGGAGTAGTCTATGGAGTTGTAATCTGTGCAAAAAAAATCGTGACAAAAGCTTCAAACTCCTCAAACATTTTAGAACAGGTGGCAAAATAGGTAAAACACTTAGTATTCTACACTGTTAGCATGCATTGTCTCAGTCACTGTTGTTCAGACACACTATCTGCAGCCTGTTGGTGGTTTTAGTTAGCAGGTGTTGGTCAGAATTTGTTTCTAGTGAATAATGAGAACTGGCACTGATCTTGGTAGAGTTTTGAGTGGATTGAAAACACATAGGAAGGTTAAATGAAGACAGGTAGTCTGGAAGGAGCAGAATGTAGTTATACTGCTTGGGGTGTTTCAGTTGATCTGTTGAAAAAATGGCAATTTGGGGGTTTTCTGACCTGGCAAGACACTTCTTTTAAACAATTGTTTGTTACTAATTTTTGAAAGGAGGGGAGAAAGAAATGCATAAATATGGGAGTACACAATCCAGTGAAACATAAAGCAGCTCTTGTAACCAGAGGAAATACAACTGTATGTGTACATGTAGACAGGGTTCAAGTATCGGGAGTCTCTTTAGAAAAAGATCTCTTTAGAAAAAGTCTAGCTAGAAAAAGATATTTAAACTACAGCAATGTTGAAAATACATTCAGTGCATTTCATCTGTCATTATTTCTATCAGTTGCTACAACTTGTAATTTCATCTGAATGAAGCCTTTTAGAAAAAAAGTAGCAGAAATTAGTCTGTGGTTTTCTGATTTAGATCCAGAGTCTCTATCCATTCTCTGACCTTGGAAGATAAATAACTGCTCTGTACACCTGAAGGGTTCAGGCCTGTTGATCCACAAGGTTAATATTAATTTAAAATCATATAATAGAATCTATTAATTCAATGGATTTTTTCCTAATTTCTTTTCAAATTGTAGTTTGCCTTCCATGCTCGTTATAAAGTCAAGGAGGATAATTTCCTAATCCAGGGACTGAAGGATGTATGGAGAATGCTCAAGGAATGCGTCACTGTTATATAATAATGGAAGCTCTTGTCCTCACATAACTGCAGTGTTGGAAAGTGTATAGTGAATGAGACACAGAATTCTAGGAGGAGAAAACATTAATTTATAAGAGAGATATTTTGAATTTGAATCCTGACTTAAAACACAGTGTTTCCTATAAAATGCTGAGAAATTAATTTTAAATGCAGGTTTTCAACATGTCTGATAATGGACAAGGCATTTTATTTAATGGCGCAAAACTAAAAATTCATTGTAAGATTTTCAAAAATACCAAGGGTTTGCAGCTGCAATTGAAGCCACCAGATATGTACTATTATGTAAAGGTGCTAGATCCTGTTGAAAAAAAAGTACAAAAGATTTCAAACTACACACTTAGGATTTTGCACTAATTTGATCTCAGTTCCTCATGTAAAAAATTACTGACCATGGTTACTATCCAAAGGAAAGATGTTAGTTGTAATCTAATTATGTGAAGGGCTCAGGCTTCCTTTGTTTAGTTCAATACAAAAAGTCACAATTAAGTAATCACTTAAAAGTGTCAAGTATGTTTGGAAATCGTGTATGGAAAGGAGTAGTGATACATTTAGTTTTCAATGTCCCGTTGTCACGGGAGTCACATTTCAGTGTCTAGTTCTGTATATGAAATTTAGGAGCTCTGAATTGTTATCTGGGAGTGTTTCTTTCTTACAGCTGACCATGGAGCTTTAAGGCTCATAATGTCAGGGGATCTAAATTAAATGTCCTGAGCTACCTAGTGAGAAAAGTATGGACATGCTTTGATTCCTTGTCCCTCCCATTTCTCCTGCTTTGAATTTTCTACACTGAAAAACTAGTGTGGATTCTCTTGATTAAAGATAATATTATGACTAAGATGCATGGTAGAGTGGAATTGCAATGGCATGAGAAATTTTTACTTTTACTTTTTTTTTTAATATAGGTGCTTGGCTTTGTGGCGTTTGTTTATTTATTTATTTATTTTGTTTTTGTACTGGAATGTTACTTTGTGTATAAATTTCTAAAGCGCTGAAGAGGCAAAACCACACTAGAAGACATTTTACTGTTGTTGCATGTTCAGTTTTCCCTTTCTGTACCCAGTTTTGGAAAGATTTTAGTGAAAGATTTCTCATTGTCCACTTATTTAATTCTTATGTAGTCACTAGATCCTGTTTATGGAGTTATTTCCTGTGATATCATATGGTGGAGGAGATAAAGAGCTATTTTGGTGAGCTTTAGTTTTCTGTCCAACACTAAGCATCCACTTAAAATTATGAGCCTGCACTTCCTGTTTAATTCAGTGAAGGTATTCTCTATAGAGGCATTCAGAATAGTTATTTAGGCACCTTTTTGAGTTTTTGAACATACAGGGAAGGTAGATCCTAACTTGATATTTAAGACCAATACCTGCAATTAGAGGATGTAAACATTCCTGTGGGTATATGTCTCTATTCTTGGTTTTGTCATGGCTTAACCCCAGTGAGTAAACAAGGCTCAGGCAGCCGCTAACTCACTCCCTCAGCGGTAGGATCGGGGAGAGAGTCAGAAGGGTAAAAGATAGAAAAATTGTGGGTTGAAATAAAGAAAGTTTAATAGGGAAAGTAGAAGCTACTCACACAAGCAAAGCAAAGCAAGGAGTTAATTCACTGCTTCCCATGGGCAGGGAGGTGTTCAGTCATCTCCAGGAGAACAGGGCCCCATCAGGTACACCGGGGACTTGGGAAGATGAACTCCATCACTCCAAACGTCCCCCTCTTCCTCCTTCCCCCAACTTTATTTGCTGAGAATGATGTCATGTGGTCTGGAATATCCCTTTGGTCAGTTTGGGTCACCTGTCCTGGCTGTGTCTCCTCCCAAACACCCCCAGCTTCCTCACAGTGTGGCAGTATGAGAAGAAGAAAAGGCCTTGGCTCTGTGTAAGCCCTGCTCAGCAATAACAAAAACATCTTTGTATTATCAACCACATCCAAATCACAGCCCCATACCAGCCCCTCTGAAGAAAATTAACTTTACCCCAGCTGAAACCAGCACAGGTTTGGTATAGAACATCAGCTTGCTCACTTAAAGCATGTATTTTAGATGGAATATTTTCCTAAAGGCAGTGGAAAAATATTAATCAGTACTAGACAGACCTACTGTATGTATTATCCAGGTATTTCTTTAAGCAAGTCCTGGTAAAGTTCAAGAGTAAAACTCCTTAGCTTTCCTTCCTTTGTTTTTAGTTGTATTGTCTTCAGGTCCTGACATCACTGTAGTTTAATAAATATAACACAAATTTTCCTTTAATCTGTTATGTATATATATTGCATTTTAAATGACACATTATATGCTATAAATTGACCTTGGACTATGACAGACTGTTTGGTTGTGAATAAAAATAAAAAAATAGATACATAATCAAAGCATCTTCCTTTGAATTTATAGCTAAATGTATTGCTGGAAATGTTTTAACATGATATTGTGTGCAAAAAATTGGAAGTTAGGATTAGAACATTAATTTTTAGTTATATATTAAAGTTTTTGATACTTGATACTCCCCATTTTTAAAACTAAATGGAAATAAGCCCACAGTACAACCTAATATAAACATACAACAAATATTACAGCAAATCCTTTTAACTCAAAATAGGAACTTTTCCCCTCCCATTTGATACAGATTTTAGGACTTCAGGGTAGTTGTTTTCAACATGTTGCACTCAGTTGTGCAAACTTATCTTTTTAGGATCAAAGAAGAGCAAAAACCACAGCTGACACAGTAAGTAAAATATCTTAAAGATGTAGTAGGCTTGACTTTTCTACCTTTGCCATGTTCTGCTCTCTGCACCTTTGATGGTATTAGCTGTCACTGATACCTGATAGGCTGCAGGTAGTTTGCCATCTGCTTCCTGACTGGCTTGTAAGAGAGCTGCCTATAGCTTCTTACTCCATCCACATGTTAGCTGGATGTAGGTTCTTGCTACCTGCTTGTGAACTGGTGAATTGTAAAACTTTACTTCCCTTACTCCCTTAGTGGCTGACTTAGTTCTGCAGCTAACATTCACATTGGCTCTAGCTTTTCCGCCTGTGTATTTTTACTAACGTTGGATAAGAAAGCATTTAAACTAGTGTGGTTTTATTGGTTATTCAGTCACATTATTTGCTTGTTTAAACAGGTGGTTTCCCTTTAGTGGGATCACTGAACTGGTAAATAACGTTCTTCAACCACAGCAAAAACAGCAAAATGAAAAGGAGCCACAGACGTAAGTAAGCTGCTCTCTGTAGATTAAGTAATGTCTATATAGCATTAGAACATCCTGGAGAGTATGTTGAAAATAATTGTCCATTTACAAATTCAGCTGAGGGCATTTTAAAAGCTGAGCACCATTTGCTTCCCAACCCCTCATTTGCAAAGGGAAAACTGAAAATCAGGTTTTATTCTCCTTATCAGTACCTTAAGCGATTGCATTAGAGTACAATTTAAGGAGTTACAGCTTCTCTTTTTTTTTTTTTTTTTTTGGCAAACATTCCATATATGAACCTCCCAGTGATGTGATATGTTTTCTGTGCATGAGGAGCTGGAATGATAAGACATGTAGCATTATTTATAGCATGTCTATGCACATGCATGGTCTGGGTCATGCATAGAATGCTATATGAATCTACATAATATGTAGGAAGAGCTTTCTAAGGACCAGGAAAATATCATGTGATTTTTTTCATCCTTTTAGAGTATGTGTGAAGTTTCAGAACTTCAGCAGATATAAGGTGAAATCTTGGGTCAGTCAAAGCTGAGTAAATTTTGACTTTGATGGAGCCAGTATTTCATCCATGAACCTTTTATATGGTTAAGCCAGTACTTTTTTGCTATCTGGAAATTTTAAATTTTAACAGAAACTGGCAAAGCTAGGACATTCAGTCTTAGAGTAGAACTTAAAACATGGAGCTGAAAATATTACTTTCATAAGAGGAACAAAAAATATTTATTATTCTAAATTTTCAAATTCTTAAAATGTATTTCTGATGTTATTTAAGCTTTAAACAGTTAAGCTGCTGTCTTTTTTTTCTTCTAGATGTGAATGCCTTGTGAGTTTGTGTGATAAAAGAAATGTTTGCTTTTGAACTCGTGCATAACTTGTTTAAAACATGCATATAACTTGCTAATTATTTTCCAGGCAGAATAAATTTTTGTTTATTTTTAATATGTATATTTAAGTGAACCGTCATACTTGCAGGTCATGAAAGCTGCGATTTTTTTTTTAGAATACATAGTGAAAAATTTTCATGAATTAAAATGGAAAAATAGAACATTAAATTGATATTCTATAAAGCAATGTATTATTTTGAGCTCTGTTTCTGATATTCTCACTTAAGTGCTTATAAAATTGTATACAATATTAATAGTGAATATTTTATTTTTTGGTTATTGCTAGATACTGGCAATATTGCATTTTGTTCACAACACCTCGGTACTTTGTATTCCCAGTTTCCTTAACTCAGCAAATTTTGTTCTGCTCACCAGTGTTGTCCATATGAAGCATATGGCTTTCAAGAAACTGAAAATACTATATGGGCAGTGTAAACAGTTGGGTTATAGTTAACAAAAAATATTGATAAATGGTTTTTGTTATTATGAAAGGATTTTTTTGAATGGTGATGTCTTTGGGAACCACTTTTGTTCAGTGTTTTTATTATATAATTAAGGAATTAATTAATTTGTATACTCACTTAATTTATAGCTACACTTCTCCCAGTCTTGTGCTAACATCTAAGGTCAGGATTATATTCAAAACTTATCCTGAAAACCCCAAGCTATGGTTATGATGTTATGATGCCATTCAAAAGGATAAATGCAAAGTGATGTTAGCAAGGGGTAGTTTCTGTGGTTGACATAGGACGACTAAAGATGGTGTAGGGTAATGTTCTTTGGCAGAAAATCAGGGATCCATAACAGTATGTAAGTTGAGCTGTAGCCAGTATCCTGAAAGAGATTAATGTCATACAGGAATGTACAGACACCAGCCAGGAAGCACTGTGAAGATGTTTTCACACTGCTAGGCTTTGGTAAGTTCTCACCTGGAATAGCATGCCCTGCCGCAATGCCGCTGGTGGGGCCACCGGGTGTCCGCTCGCGGTGCCAGGGGCTGTCAGGCTGCTCCGAAGGCACAGGAGGGCTGGTGAAGGTACAGCAGGGTTCACCTAGTCCACCGATGTTACAGGCGTGCCGAGGAAGGAGAGACAAGCAGAGGGGCTTTTCAGATGGTTTATTCGGGCTCCAGGGTCGTGCCAGGGAAGCACTGGCACAGCGTGTTATAGTTACATATATACCAACATGAGGGGGCGGGGGAGGGTACAAACATCCTATGGGGAAGGGGTGCTGGGTTCGAATTTGGTGGGCTTTGTATAGGATTGTGAAATACAGAGCCCTTCAGGGGGGGAAACCAGATACCAAGGTGGGGAAGGGGAAGATAGCAGAGCCTGGCCACAAGATAAACTGAAACCTGGCCAACAGCACACTGCAACTTCTCCTCCATTTTTATTTATTAAAAAAAGCTGATGGCGTTTTTGTCACTTCCGCGTGTTAAACTGGACAGCTGCCTGGACGAGTTCTTCTTCCTTTGCCCAGTCTAGCTGTGGCGTCAAGTCTGGTAAATTGTCCTTGTGCAATGGAGTGGCAGCTTCGTTTGTGTCAGCACGTGGAGGTTTCATGCATTTTTTGCTGTTTCTTGCGGTTTTCGTTTGGGAGCCCGACTGGTGGCTGCAGCAGCATCCCTGCCCCGAGGGGCCTGAGCCTGGAATGAGAGGCTTGGGCACAGAGGTTACTGCTGGGGGTTCCCTGCACCCCTTTGCCGAGTGTCCTAGCTTCCTGCAATGGAAGCAGGGGCACTGGGGTGGGGATTTCTCTGGATACAACTGGGATAGAGGGGACGGAGAGAGAGTTCAGCCTGAAGTGATCAGTTCCGAGCTGAGAGGGGCAAGAAACAGTCTTGGGGCCGGAAGACGGTAGCAACCCTGCGCTGGTTGGCGGTTTGCACCCTGTGAGTTGATCCTATCAGCGGGATGAGGGATAGGTGGGGGGGCAGGCAGGAAGAGAGGTAGAAGTGGGGATGAAGACCTCAGACTGAGCTTGGGAAGGGTTAATTCCCATAGCTCTGTCTCTTTCCCCGCTGGAGTGAAAAAAGGCAAAACAAAACAAAAACCCTGAGTGTCTTCCCCTCCTTATTTCCCGCCCTCCAATGCAGGGGTCCATGAGCCACCCACCCTGCGTGCTGAGCTCTCCAGCAGTTCCACTCATCCCGAGCTGACTCTCACCAGTCACAGAAATAGCCCAGAAAAATAAAAAATTCCAGCGGGATCCTTCCCCTGTCTAAAGCAGCTTTCGAGAGACTGCAGGTGTTTCGTGGCGGCTCCACGTGCGCAGTGCGCCGGCGGCCCACCTGGCGGGGGCCAGGACACTGCTGCAGATTCGCCGTTCACGGCCGTGGTGGAGCGGGGCCGCCCCACGGTGGCGCTGCAGCTCCCGGCGGGGTGGAGGGGATCCCATGCACTGGGTGGTCCTGCGAGCGGTGGCCCCGGTGGTCCGGACGGGCTGGATGGCCCCAACACGCGGTGGCTCCGGGGCTCGGCAGGCTTTGGCAGCCCCGCGCGTGGCAGGGCCGGGGCCTGGCGGCACCCACTTGGCAGCACCGGGGCCGCTCCACACACCGCTTGCAGCGGCACCTGCAACCGACCCGGGCTGGCGCTGGAGCGGGACTGGGGCCACGCCTGGCGGGGTGCGGCCGCGGCAGGGCCGGGGATAGTGCTGCAGCTGGCGCAGGGCCCGGGATGGCCATGCAGTGCCCCGGACTCACCATGGGCGGAGTGGCGACTCCGGCCGAGCGGGGCGCTCGGGGCGGGGAGGCGCGTGGGGCTGGCGGTGAGCAGAACACAGCTGTTTCTTAGTGGCGGCTGCTCCTGGTGGCGCGGTTGCAGCTGTCAGATCTGTCTTCAGGCTCTGCTGCCGTGGCGATTGTGGGGGGTCCAAAATGCCCTACGTTGTGGTGCCAATTGCTGCAATGTCTCTGGCGGGAGCACCAGGTGTCCGCCTGCGGTTCCAGGGGCTGCCGAGCTGCTTTGGGGTGCGGGAGGGCTGGTGAAGGTCCTGTATGGGTTCACCTAGTCCACCGATGTTGCAGGTGCACCGAGGAAGGAGAGACAAGCAGAGGGGCTCCTCAGATGGTTTATTTGGGCACCAGGATCGTGCCAGAGAAGCACTGGCACAGTGTGTTACAGATACATATACACCAACATGAGGGGGCGGGGGAGGGTACAAACATCGTATGAGGTAGGAGTGAGGGGTTTGAATTTGGCGGGCTTTGTATAGGATTGTGCAATACAGAGCCCTCCAGGGGGGAAACCAGATACCGAGGGGGACGGGTGGAGACAGCAGAGCCTGGCCATGAGGTAAACTGAAACCTGGCCATAGCACACCTCAACAGTGCCCTTCCAAAATGATGTGGAGCAGTTGTAATTCAGAGGAGAGTAATGAATAATTACGTGTTTAAAAAACGTGGTATGTATTAGGAAAGAACCAAACACATGAGTTAATTTAGCCTCCTGAAGAGAAAATCCCAGGGGATGAAGGAGATGGACACATCTTTAATGATACAGAACGTTGTTGAAAAATGGAAGGAAATTGTCACTTTTCCATGTTCATCTCAAGGTGAAGCTGAAAAGAGTAAACTTAAGTTGCATTAGGGACAACTCAGTTTGGTAGGGAGAACCTTTTAAAGGAAAGAAAAGTTAAAATGCTTGCATACTTTGTTTAGGACGTGTGTGGAAGCTGCAAAAATCTTAAGGAGCAGGTTTGGCAAATATCTGTTAGAAGAGACACAAGTGTAGCTGGGACAAGAGAATGGACTAAGTGACTTTTAAAAGTGTCTTCCAGCACTGTTTGTGATAATTTCATTAATGTAATAATTATGAGGATTTATTTTTGTGATTATTGTAAACTTTCAGGGAGAAAATTGAACAGAACTTTTAAATTTTATTTCTTTTTCTGACATTAATGGCTTGCAAAGATATGTTGTACTGGGGAACACTGTGGGACACTGGGGAGGAGAATAAATGTGTATAGAGTTTTTTACCACTATTCATACATATTAGGGCATTTTCCACTTGAAATCACTGTCAGTATCTGAGTCTGATTTCAAGATATATCTGACTGTCCACCTTTGTTGATGAAAAAGCTTATTTACACTGAATCTGGGGAGGGCAAAATGTGGTTAGAGAATGCAGAATAGGAGTTAGTAATGTCTGAAAACAAGGTATCATGTTACAGATGTAAGTTTTGCTCTGGAGAAGGTATTTTTGTAGAACCATTGAGCATGTGTCTTAATGGGCAGAGGTAGGATTAGTCTGATGCTCTTGGACGTGAATTCTGTACTGCAAAATCACAGAAAGCTTGAGTTTGGAAGAGACCTCTGGAGGTCATCTCGCCCAACCCTCCTTCTCATGCTGACTCACCTAGGGCCATTGTTTATGGCTATGTCTAGATGGATTTTGAATGGTTGATGCTCAACAATATCTAGGGATGGAGACTCTAGAAAATCTCTGGGCAAGAAATACATGTGGTAGTACTTCGTGACCCCTAGAAGGAAAAGTGTTTCCTTCTGCTCAGAGGGAACTTCCTGTGCTTCAGTTTGTGCCTGTTGCCTCTGATCCTATCACTGGATACTGCTGAAAAGAGCCTGGATCCATTATCTTTGCACTCTTCCTTCAGGTATCTGTATTTATTGATAAGATTGCCTCCCTGAACTTTTTCTTCTCTAGGCTAAAAAGTTCAAGCTCTCTGTCTGTCCTCATGTGAGAGATGCTTCAGTCCCTATCTTTCTGGCCTTTTGCTGGACTGTCTCCAGTATGTCCATGTTTCTCTTTAACTGGGGAGGCAAGAACTGGACACAGAACTCCAGTTGTGGCTTCATCAGTGCTGAATAAAGGGCAGGATCTCCTCCTTCTGCCTCATGGGAATGCTTTTGCTTAATACAGCCCAGAATGTCATTCACTTCCTTTTCCTCAAGGCATGCTGGCCCATGTTCAACCTGGTGTCCACCAGGACTGCCAAATGCTTTTCTGCAGAGCTGCTCTCCAGCTGAGCAGTTCCCAGCCTGTACTGGTGTGTGTGGTTCCTCCCCAAGTGCAGGATTTTGCCTTGTTGAACACTGAGATTCTGCTCAGCCCCGTTCTCCAGCCTGTTAAGGTCCCTCTGGAAGGCAACAAAACCTTCGGGCATATCAGCCACTCCTCCCAGTTTGGTGTCATCCACAAACTTGCTGAAGGCACCCACTGCCCCATCATCTACATCAGTAAGGTATGGAACAGGACTGGACTCAGTATTGACCCCTGGGATAAACCTCTAGGAACTGCCTCCAACTAGGCTTTGTGCCACTGATATCTTCACTCTGGGCCCAGCCATTCAGCCGGTTCTCAGTCTGCTTCAAAGTGTGCTCATCCAGTCTGTACTTCATCAGCTTCTCTGTGAGGGTGTTATGGGAGATGATGGGAAAAGCCTTATTGGAGACAAGATAGGCAGTATTCACTGCTCTTGCCTTATGAGGTCATTTCATTGTAGAAGGTCATTACATTGGTGGAGCATTTACGCCTTGGTAAATCCTTGCTGAATCCTGATGACTTTTGTATTTCATGTTCCTATAAATGGTTCCCAGGATTAGTTGTACCATCACTTTCCCAGGAATCGAGGTGAGTCTGACCAGTCTGTGGTTCTATAGATCCTTATGCATCTTCAAGGTGGAAATGACATTTTCTTTCCTGTAGATATTAGGCACCTGTCCCAATTCCTGTGATCATTCTGATATTGACAGTGGTCTTGCATATCTTGTCTTGATGAAGAATACTTTTATCTTCAGCACATGTGTACTTCATCATGAGTTTTATCAGCAGTGTTTGAGATATTTCCATATTTTAATCCATACAGAGTAGAAATTCTTAGCTGCCCCCTGAAGCAACTGCTTTTGATGCTCAACAATCAGCCTACCAATTTTTATTTCTTCAGATTCCTAAGGTATATATTTTGTAAAAAGTTGTAATGAGGTTGTTCCTCATTAGGATGTGGTCTTGCGCCTAAGGATTTTACTTGGAGTTTATATTTTTCTTTTGCATGAATCTTGGAATGTTATGTAATGGCGTTAAGTTCCAACCACAATAAAGGAATTCCCAAGCTAGAAGGCATTGCAGATTCCACTATTGTAATATTGTATGTTGGCAGTGCCCAGCAATGAATACCTGAGAACACACATAAAGAGAAGAGTGTGCATAGACTGGTTCTGACACAGGTATTTTAGTGGCTTCCTGAGGCAGTGGCTGCATACATACTGCTGGGTTTATTTCCTGGTGATAAGGAATCTGCTGTGGTTATTTGCAGTCCCTTTTTAAACCTATTTATATTCTTGGTTTCAGAACTTGCTGAAAATGAATTCTACAATTTAGTTATCTGTATAGAGAAGTTGTCACCCTTTGCTTTAAAACTACTTGCTGATATTTTCAATGGGAAGTGCTAGTCTTGTGTTATATCATTTGCCTATACTATGCATAACCTTTAAACATTTCTATTACGTTCTATGCAGTCTACTGTATCTCATACAGTTATCCCTTTAAGCTGCAGCATCAGAGTTTTTCCTTCTATGATAGGAACTGATTCTGGTCATCCTTTTTGTCTTATCTCCTACTAAAAGCCCTATTAGATCTTTTTTAAGTTAACAGAGATCAGCGTATTCAAGATTCATATCTCTGTCATTTTACACAGTGGTTTGGGAAAGAAAGTTTCTAATGTTTGCTGCTTAAAGACATCCCAATATTGAAAAGATTGTTGGTTTTTTTCCCGTTTCCCATAAACAGTTTTGTTTATTTTCAGGCTTGAAGTTTGGTTGCTTGCTAAGAACTGTAAGAGGTTGATCATTGACTTTGACAGCAGAAATTGAGCCTCTATTCTTTCTTTGATAATTATGAGCACATTATTAATAAACAGTCAACAAAATACAGTCAAAAGTCATTAAACATAATGCTTTTTGTAGCTAAATAATTTCAAAATAAATAAATTATTTTATTTTGTACTTTCACTAGACTAATTCTAGGAGAGATTAAAAAATGTAAATTGCTTAGCACATGGGTATTTTTTTTCTGCTAAAAATGGCTTGTCATTAACAGATGTTTTTCTAGAAGTCATGTTGTCACTATAAGGAAATGAAGATTGAAAATTACTGTAAGATGATACCCAGTAAAACCTTTTTCTGCATATTTTTCTGTAAATTAAATGAATTTTTCTATTGGAAGCCCACACCAGCAAAACAGTAAATTTTTCTGTTTATAATGAATTCTAGTTAAAATAGATTGACATTTCTCAAATACTTAACATAAATCAATAGATCATTGTTTTGTATTCTAAATTTACTGCATAAAGAATATGTCTGCCAACCACTAGGTAGTTTTGAATGTCTTCAAATTATCTAACATGGGATAGCAGGCCCAAATCAACAATTATTTAATATAGTTTACACTATGTATAGTCAGTGGGTTTATTTGCAGCCAGTGCAGTTCCTGTTCAGAATGTTTTTTAATAGAACCTTTTGAAAATAACACACTCCACTGGGAGGAATATTTTCTGCAAAGAGAAAGATAGGTCTCTGTATACAATACACTTGTGACATTGAAGCTGTGAGAAGTCTAACACTCTACTGTGTTTATTTTCTTGGGCAGTAAGATAGAAAGAAAACAGAGTAAAAGAGTTAAAAACTAAATTATAGTTTGCAGTATATTAAAAAAACAATACAGGGAGATTGTAGCTATTTCAAAGTAAAACAGAAATCCACAAAATGCCTCTTAACTATGAAACAGGTTTTGTCTTCATAATATAGTAATATGAGGTACCAAAATAACTCCTGTTTTTTGATTCTGATGGCTTATTATGTCTCTTACTGAGTCTGTTAAATTTAGCATTTGCAACATGACATTACAGTTGCCTGACTGCAAGGTTGCCTTGGACCTTTTTCTCAAAATATTTAATACAAGAAAATAATTTTCTGTGTTGGTTGGATTGTTCACAATGCTAATGAGGTTAAGATAGTCATTTCTTCACTGAAAGGGTTGTTGAGCATTGGAAGGAGCTGCCTAGGGAAGTGATGGACTCACCATCCCTGGAGGTGTTCAGGGAATGACTGGACGTGGTACTTAAGTGCTGTGGTTTAGTTGACATGGTGGTGTTTGATCAAAAGTTGGACTCAATGGTCTTGGAGGTCTTTTCCAACCTTAATGATTCTATAAATATGGTAGAATTCAGTTTTATCAGAAGACAAAGATAAACATATTTGGAACAGGTAAATATAGTGATCATAAGAAATATATTTCTATCTTTAAATTGGAACCCAACTGATCTTTTTTAATCCTAACACATACATGCATTTTTAATTCAGCAGAACCACAGAATGTGATTAATTAAAAAAGAATAGATTCTACATTTTTGATAAATTAATAAAGTTTATTAATAAACTTTGTTAATAAGGAATTTAAAAAGATCAGGGAAAATGTAAGGAAAATATTGTCTATTTGTGAAAGATAGAATCAAACTTTAAACAAAAACCAACTAGTATGGTATAATGAGGAATTCCTTGAGGATCCGGGGTTAAAAAAGAGACTTGGATATAGAAAGAAGAATGCAACCAGAAATACTTAGCTGGCCAGCAGTTAGCATTATGGGCAAGGAAATGGTGGATACAGTCCCCCAAACTGGCATAATCTATGTTTATATACTTTACTCAAATAATAAATTGGATAAAAGGGTAATAAGGGAAAATATTTCCACTTATTTATAAGGTAGGGATGAATTGGAGCTATATCTGACCTATTTTGTGTACTAAAATCTCTAGATGTTTGGTGTTATGCAACAGAATACAAAGTAAAAAATGTACAATTGAAGAATGGCGTGTTTCCATGTGTATATGCATACAGGTGTAAGGTGATGTTTACTAGACAACACAGGCTGCACTACATTAACACAGAGCAGATCCTAAAAGCTTTGTGGGAAGTATTTTCTCTGATTTTTGTAATTTCTCAGGGTTTGTCAGTGTCACAGGCTGTGGCACTACTAATATGCTGACAACATCCTGATTTGAACTGCTTTCAGAAACAAATAGACAGTACCCCTAGAGGGATGACAGGTTGTCTGAATGAGATAAGCAAATAGATTTAGAAAATGCTGTCTTAAGCTTAACTTAAACAAGACAGAAGTGATACTCTAATAATAAGAGGAAAACATGTTAAGCCTGCAGCTGAATCAGTGACCTCAGCTTCCAGTGGAACATTTAGGACAGAGGCAAGAGGCGTTCTTGCAAAATATAGAGGCTATACACTCATTTTGGCATTAACTGTAGCCCTAATGAATGCTTTAATTTGTATTTTCCAAAGAAGAATTGTACATTTCATTCTGTGAAGAACTGATGATAAAGATGATGCATCAATTTACATGATGTTCGTCAAATCTTGTATTAGGAAGGCAAAAACTTCTAGAGAAGATCAGACCCCAGCTGCTGCACTCTTCTGGCTCTACATTATTCGTGATAATTTAATGTCTTTCTCCTTAAAATGACTGGGCATGTTATATTCTGTGAGTAGAAGTGAAGGGAACCCTATTTTACATGCAATATTACTAGTTCCAAGTAAGATTATTCCAAGAAGTGGCATAAGATGGTTTTGACTTGCTAAATGAAATCTGAACCTTTTTTTAAATAATTTGTCAGGGAATAAACTGGCAGAGGAGTGGCTCTTATTGCTGAGGCACTCTGACTGAACTATAGTGAAAATATGAAAAAAATAAATGTAGGTAATTATTAATTTTGAAAATATAGATCTACATTGTAGAGACGTGTTGTTTCTTATTTAGAAGTGACTGTTCAGTGCACCCACAGGTGCTACTATGTATAGAGTTTGTTTCACAGATTATTTATAAATTTTCAACCAGTCATGGTACATAATTTTTTATTTATGTCAGCTTGAGGGAAATTCAAGCTTGCGGAAGTAACTTTTTAATAACTGTTGGTTTTTTTCTTTTAACCAAGGAAATGTTGTCATGAGCAACATATTCTTAGCTTTCTTACAGAGTTTCTATTTTGTTAAAATAATCTGTTAGTCACATTCATGGAAATGACTTGGCAGAGACACAGCAAAAGAAAAGAAAAAGACAATATCTTCTGGCTCTTATGTTTTGTTTGCAGGTTGATAGAAAATGTTATCAGCTTTTTTTGTACATTTGCCTTTCTCTTCAAGCAGGGCACAATTGTCTTCTCATAATTGGATAGAAAATACAAAGTACATGTGTGATATTACACTGATGAGTTGTGGTCAGGTTCATGATTCTCATTGTGAACATAATAAATACCAAAGCCTGAACTTCCATGGGGTTTATCTTATCTGAATCACTTTGCATGGCATGCTTTATGTCATTATTTGCCCTCTGGTAATTTTTCTTATCGAGTTAATATTCCCATTAGGAATATAAATCCAGCACAAAAACTTTATGCTTTGGAACAACAGTTAGGATGCTTGAAACTGAAGGGAGGCTTGGGAGTTCAGCAGTTCCACAGCCTTCCTGCATAGACAGGAACCTCGTCTGAAACCTAAAGTAGAAAACCAGAATGTACAGTCAGGCTGTGCTTGGTGTATGTGATTTCTGGGCTCCAGTTAGTTGAGGTAATTCTTTTTAATAACACAGACATTGTTTTCATAGACTATCTTCTTCAAACTCAAGATTTCTGTTTTTCTAGTTTAAAGATTTTCTGATTTCTCTCTGGCAAGTGCCCAATGTATTTTATTTTGGCTCTCTGGGCTGCTCCACTCTCTCTGGACTGCTTCACTCTGTTACAGTTTTCCTCACCACGGATATTTGTTATTTTTGTTAGTATTTTCTGTATTCTAAATGTTTTATATTTAAGTTACTACTACTGGATTTGAAGAATAGATCAATACTTTATAGTGTTTTCTGCATTATCTAGGTTAAACATATGTCAAAATAGATTCTTATAGGTTAGTGTTATTTTTGTTTGAGTTTTTCAAGAGAAAATAATAAGCTTAGCAGTCAGAATCATAAAATCAAAGGGTGTTGGAACTAGTTAGGCTTTACTGGAACTGATCTCTCTCTTCCCTAAAGCCATGCTTCTGTGAGTCAGGCAGCCACCCTCGTAGTACTGTAAATATAAAAGTGTGTTCAGGATGCACTCACACAAGACAGCAGAATTATAAGTGTTTGTTTTCTTCACTTGGGAAATATAATTGTGGCACAGTTCACTTGGGCTTGTTTTGACAGCTTCTGTTTTCATATGGAAACTGCTGACTTGAGCATTCTGCTGTGTTCAGTGCTTGTAAGGAGGCTCACCTGGTGTTACAGGCTAAGAGCTGCTTTCTCCAGGGATGATTGTCTAGACCTTTCGCATGAGACTGTAGATCAAAACAGTCCTTCAGTACCTCTCCTCAAGATACTACTCCTTATCACCTTCTTTCAATCTATTTCATCCTCTCATTTTACCTGGAAAAACTCAGCATGGCGTTTTCCAGGTGGGAATAATCTCCCAGGATCACATATGAGTAAGGAATATGACTTATGTCAAGGTGCTAACTTGCATAGTTTTTTGAGAGCAGTATCTTTATCCCAGAGTAATTCCCATTTTGATTTGGATTTTTTCCATATAAACTGTTAGTAAGAAAACATGAACAAAAGATACCTTCATTTTTTCTGCTGCACATGTTACTGAGTAATTGAAAAATTTCTGGAAATAACTCAAAGATGTTTTTTAATTATTGGATGAATTGGGAAGACAACTGATGAAGAGTTTGAAGTCAGAGATGTATAAAAAATTATTTAGTAGTAAAAATAACGCTTCCTGAAACAATCAAAGTGGCTTTACTGATGGCTTTTATTTGTTTGTATCAAATACATCAAGCTTCTTAAATGAGTAGTGATTGATGCAATAAAAAAGGCTTTCAAAGGGTAGTTTTAATGAATGGTAATTTGATATGAAAAAGATCAGAAATATTTTTATTTTGCACCACAGGTAGAGATATCAAGATGAGAGCATAATGAAAAATGTTGAACAAATATTGAGGAAAGAGAAAAGATTCAATGATCATGGTTGAATCAATTATAACATCATGACTGCATAAATACCCTCAAGATGTTGGATCAAATTCTTGGAAAATCAACAGTTAGGTTCATGAACCAATACCAAATTTCAGAACCAGGAAGCAAGTTCTAGAATGGTTAATGTCGGTAACTCTGGAAATGGATCTGGTGGATACCTTTTAACTCTGTTGATTTTCTTTGTACTGAAAATGTTTGGCACCTCAGGAAGGCTGCCTGTGTGGTTTAAACCATTCATCTTAAGGTTTGCTACTGACTGCAGGTACTGAGAGTAGTTTGTACCTCTGGAATGACTCCCACCCAGCTGGAGGTAGTGCTGAATGCTAATATGAAGCATTGGGCACTTCCAGCTGCGAGTGATATCAGTTGAAACAGTGATGGTTTTCATACTAAGTTTCACATATCAGTGGGTATTTTTGCTTACTTGCAGATTGAAAGCAGAGCCAGACCTGTCAGTCAACAGCATCTGGGGAATTCCTGTCCCCTGAAGTCAGGAAACACAATTAGGCTTGCTGAAAATACAATTAGGCTTCCCAGCTGCAGAGCTTTTCAGATGAAAATTCAGTAATGTTGGCTACATGCTTTTAAACTCCCAACTTCTTTCAACAACGTTTCTGTTTCATTGATAGCTATGAGTCAGTGCCTTTGGGAGGGTCTATTCTCTCAGTTGTGTACTTTTGCTTTGATGAATTTGCAGTGGTTGATTGTGATACAGTTTTCAGAGTGAGCGTGAGTAAAGTGTTCTTACCACTGTTGTCTTGTTTTATTCCTTTGATAAGGAGTAGTTCTAGTATTTGGTCAATTAATTATGTAAAAATATAATTAAATATTCATTCCTTAATAGAAGAGGTGTTGAGGGGCAGCAAAGCTAGAGGAAAGATGTGTCTATTTATTCTCCCTTATTTAAGGCAGGAAAGGATTAGACTGATTTAGAAAGGCTGACTACAGGATGTGGAGCTCTGCCATGTTTACCTAGGGAAGACATACAAATAAAAATATTGTCTTTTATCACCAGGGGCAGATTTTTTAATGTAGTGGTAGTCTTCACTCTAGTTCTGGTTTTAGAGATTTGAGGACAATCGAGCAGATAGCCAGAACATTCAGGTATGCTCCAAAAGGAGGACAGTCCTCAAAATACTTATATCATGAAAGCCTCCGTCAGCTCTTCTATTTTACACATGAATGTATCTTTTTACCTTTTCAGCATCATCATTCCCATTTGCTTTCACTTATGCACTCATGGGTGGCTTTCTGTGGTCGTAGTAGAAGTAATATTAATTTTACAAACATAGGGAATATACTTATCTCTTCCAAAAGATGTTTTTCTGATTATATTCTGTATAGAAAAAGAGTTGAAGTAAATTCATAGTGATGTGGCTCCTGAAGTATCTTGGACTCAGAACAAACACAGACAGATGGTGCCAGGGTGAGTTGATCAGAAGCCTGGGGTGAGGAGGAATACTACTGGGTACAAAGTCTCATCTATGAATAACATTAACAGACGGTGAAGATTCTTACAGAGCAAAAAAGGGCACTCTCGCAGAAAAAAAAATCCAGTTTTTATTGGGGCCTATTTGGAATTTGGATTTGTCACTAACATGATTCAATGGCTCCAAATTTTGAAAGCTGGTCAGTAACTCTAGTTACTCTTTCTACATGACATCTTTTTCTCATCCTTTACGAAGATTTGCATCCATTTGTGTATTCTCTGATTCCACAGCTGATTATTCAGAAAAGGTTTATTGTAAGAAATGAATTTTCTTGTTTCAGTGTGAGGATATTAAGCAGAAAAAACTTTGATTTTGTCAGCAGGAACACAGTCTAGTCTCAGGAGTACTTTATCCATGTATACAGACTGTGTCAGAAAACGGTTTTGGAACAGTTGTGGACACCCCCTTCTCCCAGTTATGTGCCTAAGAGCTAAACATGTTTTATTGTTTCTAGTGCAGTGTTCACCAACAGGGTAAAAACCACTAATATTTGTATGAAAAAAATCTGATTAACAGGTAACTTCAGAAACAGCAGCATGTTGTCTGTTTCAAGATTAAATGTGAATTTAAAGTAGCAAGCATACTGTAGTCATATTTCATCTTATCTAGTGATGTTGCTGCATTCTTCTCTTTACAGTATCTATATTGAATCTCTTAAGAAAATACTATGCTATGTGTTCTGTGAGAAACTATTCTTTAAAAGAGTTGCTATTGGATTTGGGACTCCACTGTGTATATTGCCTAGCTATTACAATAATAATTACCTATGTACACTAAATGAAAATTCTTTCTTTACTGAGACATGCAACATCCATGAGCTGCGATAATCCTGGGATCACAACTTTATCTCCTCGGGTGACTTGTTAAGGTATTGGCTGTGATGTGACAGCCATGCCTTTGACTCTCTTTTGACTCTACCTTTAGAGGCCAGGGGAAGATGAAAGTGAGAGAGATATATATATATATAAAATAAGCTTCGTCTTTGGGTGTCTGTATTTCAACAAAGCTCTTGCTTCCATTGTTGGAAATTGACTATTACAAAGATCCTTTTGTAGCAGCTTAGTTACAATAGCAGAAAGAATTGGAAATATGTCAGTGTTGATACTGTGTCATCTTTGAATAGTGATGTCTGGTCAGTCCTGAATACAAAAGACATGCAAGATAAGAATGGCAATTGATTTTGGACATGATTTATTTTCTACAGGTGGAATTGACCAGGTTCTGCAGTAGGGAGGATATAAATATTCTTTTTTTATCCAGATTTTATTCCATAATGTCTGCAAGTAGTATAGTAGATTTTTTACAAAGTCATGGCAGTTGAGGATACCTCTGTTCAAAAGAGCAAAGGGAAAACCACATTTCCTTCTGCCAGAGTCTGCCAAGTCTGATTTGCATTGAACCCACTCTGGGATTAGGCCTGAGGATCTTATTATTATTAAAAAAAAAAAAAAAAAAAAAAAAGGCTCCTCAGAAACTTGCATGATGGCATAACAATATAATCATCTATGTGCCCTGATCAAAAATGCATGGACATAAGAACTACAATGCAGGAGAATAATTGCTTGATGAAGAGCAGAACTAAGACATATTCTTCTTGTTTAAGTGTAATTGTGCTGAAACAAATGTGAGTGAAATCTGTTTATATTTACTACAATATTCAAGCTTTGTAGGTAAACAGATACTCATAGAGCTGTCAGTGTCCTTTCTCCCTCTGGTAGCTCGCGGGGCCTGCTGCTGCTACTTCCTTCGCTCTGTGGGGCTGTGGGCAGAGGGCCAGCTGGTGGCTTGGCTTCATTCTCTTACAACCCTCATGTATACCTAATAACTCTGAGCTCTTAATGGTTAATTAATAGGCTTTAATTAAGAGGTTAAAGGATTTCAATATAGGATTAAATTCTGATCTTCTCTCTGACACTGATTAGTTGGGGTGGTTTTGTACAACTCCACTTACTTGGAAAGCTCAAGCATTATCCGTCAAAAATAGTATTAGATGAACTATTATTTATACCGTTTTTGACACACATATTTCTTATCTTTTACCAAATACTTTTTATCAAATACTTTTAATCTTAAATGTAGAAATACTGCTGCAACCTAAATTGATATATTTTACTTCTGAGAAGCGAAGTTTGAGTTCAGTGCACTTTTTCAGTAAAGGGGAAGTATGGAGACATGGATTTGGATATAATTTGTGTGGGGAAAATTGTTACACACCTTGTTCATGCACTTACAAAAAGACCCTCCTGCAGGTGAGAACATCTGTCTCTCCGAGCTCCTTCCTCATTTAAAAAAAAATTACATTAGCATGATGAAAATATTTGTGTTTTGGCCTTACTTCCTCTTACTTTAAAAAT
Organism: Pomatostomus ruficeps; assembly: GCA_013400735.1. NCBI lineage: Eukaryota > Metazoa > Chordata > Aves > Passeriformes > Timaliidae > Pomatostomus > Pomatostomus ruficeps. Next base: position 41,469 of record VYZT01007668.1, on the reverse strand, counting down.
GTGAGCAGTATGGAAAATTACAGTCTTCTGAGAAATGGCAAACTGTTTCAAGAGGCTCTCCCCCTAGAGTGTTGCTAACACTGTGGCTTCACTGGTGCTACTTTTACAGTAAGAATACTGACACAGTCAAAACCAAGATGCATCAGAAATAATTGCAAACACCACTTCTGGTGGTGATTATTCAGCATCAAACATGTTGGTGTAGTTTGCTTGGGTGAAGTTGGGACGACCAAATGGTGAGCACAACCAAGACTTGCTTACACTTGCTTTCCGAGCATTGCTCACATTTATTTCCTGTTTGTTCGAAAAGGAAAATCATCGAGATAGGAACACTCCTGTCACAGAAGGAAAAAGATAGGGGCTACTTAATAATTGAAAATGCTCATGAATGTTGTAAACAATGTGGAATGAACTCATTCTAATCATGATACTGCAATGTCAGGAGGTGTTACATTTCGAGGCCGAGACTGTCTGACCTATTATTTAGCATGTATTTATTTTGGCTATGTGTGTAATTGTCCAATGAAAAAGTAATTTTTCCTTTCCTACTGAGGATAAAAGCGTTTATTACAGTACCTTAGTTATTATGGACATTTCTAAAACTACAGGTGTGAAGTGAATGGCTTCCTATTGTAAGTCAACAGATGCTGCAAAAAAAGTAACCCGAGTGACTATGAGAAATACTATCTCTGCTGGAGATGCCCTTTATAAATGTAATAATGTTGCAATGTGCTTAATTGCCAACAATTGAATTAGCCTCTTTTTCAGGCACATTTGGCAAATACTGTATACCTTTAAAGGAAATTTAGAATAAAGTTAATAAAAGTATCATTTATGAAAACAAGCAAAATAAAAGATAAATTGTGAAACTTCTTGTGAGTGAATAATTTAGAACAGTAGTTTGTATACTTTTAATAATAAGGCTATTTAAAAAATACAGGTCTAGTAATTAAAATGTGTATAAATGTGCCTCAGATTCCTTAAAACTCATATTTAATAGAATTCCTAAAATAATCAGTATCAGATGCAAAGATGTAGAGATAGTCAAGAGACAACTGGATTTTCAATGTTTTTACATTAGTATAATATTTCTGCTTCAAAACAGCATTCAAGTGAATCAAGAAGAAACATCTAACTATAAAAATCAGCATGTTTTTTGATACAAGAAGTAGAATGGCAGGATACAAATAGACTGTAGAAGGAAACATTCATGAGAACCACGGAATTTAGATTTCAGGTGAGAATTTTTGTAGAGGGTATGAAAGTTTGTGTACATCCTGTCTCACCTGTGTATGGAAAGTATTGCAAGAGGAGTCTTGAGTTTTGCATAAAGCTCATAACATAATAAGGGTGCTGCAATAGCTGCAAAATAACCATAATTCTAGATAATAAAGTACTTTTCTGTTAAAAAAGAAAATAATGAAATGTTATTTCCTTTCTGTTCAGCAAGGAGCTCTGACCCTTGTTTCTACTTTTTTTAAACCTGGGGATCTTTTGTGGTTTGACTTACAGATCTAGAGATCTTTTGGTTTCTGGTTGGGATTTTCTAATAGATAGACTACTGTAAGTGGTGGTAGGTGAATGTTGTGATTTTATATGTGTATAATGCCATGCCTGATGTGCTTATTTTACAGCAATATACAGGCTGCAGATTTTCCCTGTCCATTTTGCCTTGGCTCATAGAAATTAAGGACAGATGCTGGCTGTAATCAATATGAGACTGAATGCAGAAAGAAAGGCTCACTGTTTCCATGCAAAGTTCCTCACAGAAAACTCCACTTTCAGTTTTCCAAAGTGCTTAGTAGAAGCAGCACATGAAAATATTATGGTATCAGTAGAACTGAAGATTCAAATAGTATCACCTGTTGTAAAGTGTCTCTGATGGTGTCCTTTTTAATCAGTAAAGCTTGAGCTCATGTTGCATCATTACCCTTAAATGAGAGAGTTCTAAAAGTTTCCTTCTGTCACTATGACTATTTTTCCAAACTTGAAACATAATTGTCTTTGACGCAATTGTTCTTTCCTACCAGAATTGGCAGAAATTATTTAAGTGAAGTTGAAGGTATCTGGATATGTAAAGCATGCAGTGACTGCTTAGGTCTTCTTTTTTGTAATGAGTAGGTTAAAGAAAATTTGACCATAATTATCTGTTATTTTTAATCTATAATCTTGTCATTTCTTTTACTTCCTATAACTGGGATGAAATATAAATGTAATGACGGTGCATATGCTCAGCTTTAAAGATCCTGGTCTTGTGCTTTGTCACATACACTTCCTGGCAGCCTACTTTTGCTCTAAGTTCAACTGCTTGTTCCTGATCTTCACTGTCAGCTGAGGTTCAGTTCCTACAGCTTCAGCACTTTTATCAAAGCAGCTCCTTTGGGACAGGGTGGCTTGCAAACACAGGGATGAGGCCATGGAACTGGAGATAAAATATTTTTAACTGCATGAATGCAGTTGTGGAATGAACTTGGAGAGTTTCCCTGGAGAGTCAGGCACTTTTTCCAATTGCAACTGGCATGGTTAATCTTACTTTAAACGAGACCTAAAATTACCTGGGAATTGTTGGCCTTGTCACAACGGTAAAGAGCAGAAGGAAAACTACCACTGTTGTATATGGCAGTATGGATTTAGCTTACCTGCTTGATGTTTGAACATTAAAACCAGAGTCCTACTGACACTTCCAGTACAGCTGGAGAAGGTAAAGAATTAGATGACAAAATCTGTTAGAGGAAAAATTTCAAGAATTTTTTTATGGAGAAAGAATTAAAAATGTAGCTAAAAATGTTTATTTTAGAGTCAAATGAGAAAAATATGGTAGGAATAGACAGACTCACAGTGGTTTAAGAAACAATTTTCTAATTTCTTTTTTTTTTTTGCTGCATGAGCAGCTAAGGAGAATGAGGAACAATACCCCAGTGCAACTGCCATGTTATTTGCATGAAAGTTGTGGAAACTTCTGTTGTAACATAGGATTTTAAATAAGATCCAGAAAAGAATAATTAAAACCTTCTCAATTACACTGAAATAAAACAGAGTGGTGTGAAAATATTCAAAGGTGTAAAGGAGTTTCCCTATAGGTTTATGAAGGAACCTACCATGTTTATGGGTGGTTACTCTCATAACTATCAGCTATGGAGAAATTAGGGACTTTTGTCTGAATGATTTGGCCATTGAACTTTTGGAGCAATGTGGTATCATCTTTAATTTTAAATGCCCATATTTCTTATTATCACTAAAGAGGTGTTGGAAAAGATCTTGGTAAATTGGATGTTCTACTATATTGTGTCTGTTTAAAACTTAGTTGTGACTTTCCAGCTTTATATCTATCATAGATTGTAAAAGTACAATAAATAATCCAGTAAAAGATTAATTTTAACAAAGAAAGAAACAATTAAAAAGATACCACTTCTCAGTTTAATCTTGTAATTAGTTTGAACTGCTGAGGGAAAGGTAGAAGCAAGTATTTGTTTGTTGTTCTGAGGAAAACTGGAAGTAACAGGTACAGCCAGGAGCTACCTTACTTCCTTTTTATGCTAGCTTTATCTTGATATCATTAAACCCACAAAGAAATACGATAACATTAATTGTGTCAGTTCTTTGTAGTCCATATGTTCATCTTCTTCATGTTCACTTTTTCTTGTGTTCACAGGACTATTGTACTTAATTATTGTTCCCCGCTCCCCTGTCAACAAAGAGCAGTTTCACTGCTGCTAATAAACAAAGTTAATAAACAAAGGCTGCAGTTTTATTCAATACTGAGCATTATAAAGTGAAAATAAATAGGTAAGGTAATCCTGTCTGTTCCAGCTAGGCTTTTTGTCTAGCTGGTGTGTTACCTGTCAATTCATTTACAGAGTCATATCCTCATTTGTTAAAATGGAGGGGTTTTTTTTCCCACATTCTTTCTTGTATTTTTTTCTTTTACTGAGTTTCTGAAGGTATTAAATTAAACTAGAGTCAGTGACATGACCTCATCTGTAGTTAAAAATTTATTTAGGGTCATACCAAATTAATTAATTCATTCTGACATCAGGAAGAGTGCAGTGGGAGAATATTTTCTATTTTGTGAGGGAGGCAAATAAGTTGTGAATGAAATGTGATGTAGTGTGACCTGTAAACCTTTGCAGAAAGCCCTAGTAAGAAGCGAAAGGAGAGACTGGAGCCAGGCTAACTGGAAGACATCATATTGACCGTGTGTTTTACTTCTAAGAATAGCCAGTTAGAGGTTCACACCGGCGGAGAATATTGGGGTTCATTCTCCAGCATGAGACAAAGGATGTTAGGTCATAACAGGACATCTTGACCCTGCTCCCTTGCATGGAAAAGAGAGACTGAAACAGAGATGTGGTAGTTTTGGATGCTCATCAGCTCTGATATAGTTGGCCTTTCCCACCTGAGTTACAAGTGAGCAGCAGCATTGGTATAACCAAGGGGAAGATAATTTAGCAACCACACTCCTTTCTTTCGATTCTCTTAGCTCTTCTTCTTTTAGGCACAGTCAGTGTAATTCACTTAGATTTAGAATATGCAAAAGGCATATTCTAAATATGCAAAAATAATGTGGAGTTAATTTTTTGTTACATTCTTCACTTAAGCAAGTAAAAGAAAATCAGATTTTTTATACCAAGTACAATGATGCAGGACAGACTATGCACAGTTTTGAGATAAGCTTGGCAGTTACTGTTTCTGTACAGATTTCTTGGACTCAGGCCAGGTAGAAATTCAAATGAATTAGATTTTAAGGTATCTTTCTGTTTTAAAAGAAAATGTTTGTGAAAATTTAGCTAAAACTGCTACTTTCAGCAGGAATCAAAGTAAGCACCTCTGACTAGCTCTTTTCAATATCTTAGATTTCTCCTAGTTATTATACATTCCAGGGCATAGATTAAAAAGTAGCATTTTTACTCTACAGTGGTATTTTTAAAGCCCTTTCAGTTTGCATTCTTTGAATGTATTTTTTTCAATCTAAAGTCTAAGCTTGGACATTTCACTTAGATAGGTAACCCTGAAGTTAAACCTACTGACAGAAGAAAATAGTTAATTTTTATTTCAGGAAAGCAGACAGTTAGAAATAGTATGTCAATTCCAATCAGACAGTTGATATTTTGCCAGCAAGAAAGTTAGTGCTGTGAATTGAATGAATATTTGTAGAGATCTCTGCTGACACCTACTTTTTGTCAATATTTCAGAGCTGAGAACTCTGAATTGTGAATGGCTTCAGTACTGTAGTTGTGTTATCTGCCTGGGTATGATAACCCATTAGTTTGAAATAGAATTGGATGTGAGGTTTTTTTTGAAGTTAGATTTAAGTCTTTGGTTGCTTAATAATTTTTCTTTATCTGGTAGACTTAAAGCAGAATCATGGTTTTCTGAAGAGGAGTTTTGTGTGATGCCCTTTCTCATTTCAGTTGAATACTGGCAAAATCATCATTTTCCAATTAAAAAAAGTTGAGTTCTGCATTGCTGAACATAGTTTTGTTTTGTCCTTTTTTTAATTCTCATTTTTATTTACTTCCTCCACATACCCATATCATAGCATAAACTCAAGGTTTTTCTGCCCATTGCACTACATAGAGTTGAAAGCAAATGTGAGTTTATTGGCCAGACTTTGAAAGAGTTAGCTATTCTCACAGTAGTTTATAAAAAGCATAAAGAGCTGTGGTTTTTTCTGTTAGTAAAAGTGGTCACTTTTTTTCTTTTCAGCACTGCTGAGCCAAATAGTTGTTGTTGTTGTTGAATATTTTTCCTTATGATTCTGCTTGGGCTTATACTTCATATCTCTTGTCTGATTCCGTGAAGCCGTTGCCAATTACATAACAATAGAAATGCTCTTTGAAGAGCATCTCTGGCCTGACCTCCTGCTCAAAGAGTGATTTTTGCCAAGACTCGGTTAAGGCAACTGGAGCTCTATCTGGGCAAGTTTTGAAAAGCTCCAAGCATACTGATCCTACAGTGTCTTGGGACAACATTTTTCAGTGTTGCACTGCCTTCCTAATGAACATGCTTCTCCCAATGCCCAGCATGAACCTCCTCACAAAGTGCTGTTTTAATGCCTTTTGCTCCTTGGTTTGGATTTTTGACCACCAGGAAGAATTTGGCTCTGTAATTTTTTTTCAGGTAATTTTTAGATTAGATAGCTAGTTTCAGACAGGTGTTAGATCACTCCTTAGTCCATTCCTCCTCACCGGATTGAGCAAAGATATGATCGTTTTCTATTTTGTTGACAAACTGGACTTGTCAAACGTGTCCAATTTGACAGCATCCATCATCAACAGGCAGACACCAGCCTGGGCACAAAAGTCCAGGTGCAGCCTTGCCAGTGCCAGTCAAAGGGAACAAATAACTTCCCTTAATCTGCTGCTCATACTCTTGCTGATATGGACCCGTATGTAATTTGTACAATTTGTAATGCAAGCACACACACTACTGCCTCATTGCCTGGTTTCCACCCTATTTTCCAGGGGCTCTTATCAGCAGAACTGCTTTTCAGCCTGCTGTTTCCCAACCTCTACCAACACATGGGGTTATATATATAAGAATAGTATCCATTAAGAAGTGGTGTACTCAGTGACAGGTTAGCTGGCACTATTGTAAAAGTGGGAACTTCAAGCGAACAGTACAGGGAAGAATGTCTTACGCTACCAGAATGTCTCACTGCCACCAGCAGAAGAATTGTTAAATAAAGGGACTTGGCAGAACTGAAAGTGAACAAACCCTTTTTGAAGCCTGGATTAAAGCGACATCTGTGCACTGTGCCTGGGAATAGGAAATGAGGCAAGGGCTACATCTGTAATAAAACTTTGAGAGAAATGTACCCAGAAAATGAGAAGTGGTTTCTACACTTACATCTGGCCTAAATATCTTAGATTCTTTCTTAACAGTTGCCCTTCTAATGGTGTATTGTAAGCAGATTTGGAAATTTCAGAAACATTTACATGAACTTTTGGATGGCAGGTATAATTTCAGAACTTCTTGTCATTAATTTTTTTTTTTTTTTTTGGTTTTGCTAAAATGCTGAAAGGTTTAGGGACATTCCTGGAGGGGAAGAGAAAATAAAAACTTTTATACAATAATAAAATGTCAGACTACTAAATTTGCTTTTCTTACTTGCCTTTGGCATGGATCATGAGAGACTCACAGTTTGCTGCCTTTTGACTGATATTGAATTTCTCATTTCTGGAAACCTATGGGCAATCAGGAATAAGCAGAATTAAATAAACTCCTTTCCAGAACAAAGCAAGTATTCCAACAGAAACTATTTCTTGATGCTGACAGAGCAATCTGAGTTCTTATAAACAGTTGCTTTTCATACTGAAAAGTCCTCTATGACGTTATCTTGGATATGTTGCTGTACAAAAAATAGCTTGACTTGTCATATAAGTCTCATGAACTTCACCACTGTAACTTCCTGCAGATACAAGTGTGATTCAGGGGACTAATTCTCACAAAAGCAGAACTTAATTACCAATTTTCCAGACTAAATTTTCATTATCATTAGGTGTTTGCATAAACTCATACCAACTTTTCCTTTTCCTCTAAAATTTATAGCAGTTGTTGAAGTACATACTTATATTTTTGAAACAAATACAGTGAAGGAGTGAGACTTTGCATCAGTACAGGTACACATACATAAGGGTTATGGATATACATTGCTGAGTTTTCTACTTAAATGATCTGTTAATTATGGTTTGATATAATTATCTGGCTTTACAAACAAAAAAAAGTCCCTGTCATGACTAAGAATAAGGTTTTTCATTATGGATAAACATTTTGTCCTGAAATGCAACTCTTACAGAGAACTCATTTTTTTACAAGAAAGACATTGAGGTGCTAGAGTATGTCCAGAGGAGAAGGGCAATGAATCTGGGGAAGGTTCTGGAGTGCCAGTCTTACAAGGAGCAACAGAGGGAGCTGAGGTTGCTTAGCCTGGAGAAAAAAGAATCTCAGGGGTGACCTTATCGCTCTCGACAACTGCCTGAGAGAAGGCTGTAGCCAGGTGGGCATCAGGCTCTTCTCCCAGGTAATAAGTGATTGGATGGGAGGAAATGGCTTCTAGTTGCACAGGAGAGGTTTAGACTGGATATTAAGAAAAAATTCTTCATGGAAAGAGTTTTCAAGCATTGGAACAGGCTGTTAAGGGAAGTGTTTGAGTCACCAACCCTGGAGGTATTTAAAAGACGTGTGGATGTGGCATTTGGGGACATAGTTCAGCAGTGAACTTGGCAATGCTGGGTTAATAGTTGGACTCAATGATCTTAAAGGTCTATTCCAATCTGAACTATTCTATGAATCAAGGATGGCTCTTGACCTCTTGCATTAACAGAGTAACGCACTGGATATAGGGACTGGAAATTGTAGTCTTGGGATACTTGAGTTTGGTTTCAGGCTCTGAAGTCTTCCTTGGTACTGGTTACTTTAATTTCCCTAGTGAGTGAACTCCTGAGCCCCTCAGGCATCAATGTCTGAGTAGAAAGATGAGTGCAGGCAGCTTGAACAAAATGGAATTTTATTTTGCATTATGTTTTCTGAAAAGTATATGTTATACAGTTTTTACTAAATGTGTTTCAGATACTGTGCTATTCTAAACACCTAAATATTGCTGTGTGTTTTTAGCTTTGATTTTGGCTTAAACTTGTGTAGGCTAGCTGATAAAAAAATAATTATTTATCTACAAAATAGATAAAATTTTTTTTATGAACTTCCTAAAACGAATACTTTCTATTTTGTTTCAAGTATGCATATTCACCTCAAGTGGTTCTGCTTAGTAAGTAGAACACATATTATGTCTAACTGAATATTTCATAGATTCTTTTCTTCTCTGTTTAATTTTTTCTGACAGCTATCAATACATGTAATATTTTTCTTGGAACAAAAAAAGATGTAATAATGAACAATTTTGGCAGATGATAAGTTGTTTCCTACTAGAACAAGGATTTTGGAAAATTATTCTGTATAACCTTGAAAAGTTTATACTTTAAAGGAAAAGTTATGACCTTTACATAGATTCTTGTGCCCAAGAGGAAACACAAGTGAAATTATTTCAGTACACGAGGCTTAAGATTTGGCAAAAGCCTTGTGCTTTTTATGCATCAGTGAGACTGGTAAGCAAATAATCATACAAACAAAGGCTGTAGATTATAAGGAAGCCATAAAACTGAATGCGGCCTAAAAATAAACTTGGAGTTCAGCATAGATAATATGCTTTAAATGAAGAATGCAATGTTAAGCAAAATTAAAAGGCAGGCAAGGTCTCAGAGATTACATATGTTATTGATGGAAACAGGCCAGACTCCCAACTACCAATTATATAGTGTTGTCAGTGTAAAACACTGAAATGTGCCAGGTTTCCAGATTTCCAAATTTTGTTTTCAACTTCATTCAGCTCTTGCTTATTAGTATCCCATGTCCTGCCCCGTTCAACGAAGAGCACTCGGCAGTGAGCTCTTTTGAAGCAGGAGAAGGCAGAGGAAGCCCCTTGCTCCTGCCTGCCCAAAAGGCTTTTAGGGTGATGTCAGCTCTCACACTCCTCCTGCAGAGGGCTCGGACAGACCCCTGTCCCTGCCCTGCTGCAGACCAGAAGAGCTGGTGCGTGTGGGAAAGGGCTGAAAGTCACAGAAAAGGGAATCCCTGCTGCTGGGAGCCCACACTGCTGGCTGAGGACAGCCCGGGGCCTCAGGATTGCTCTTGAAGTGACGGAGCAGGTACAGGAGCAAACGACACATCAGCAAATGGAGTAACCCCCTTCCCTCTTCCTGGGAAAGGGCCAGTGGCAGCTGAGAGCTTGGGCAGCAGGTCAGCACAGAGAAGAGGCATGACCCCAGCCTCCTCCTGCCTGGTGGAGAGAGGGAGCTCTCTTCACAATTCCTCTGTGGTGTCATGTAAAGTACATTCTTAGGGGAGTTTTCCTGAAAAACAAAGTAAATCCCAACAAGTCTTGCCTTATATGTGAGTAACCATGGTAAATAACTGTTTGAGTTAATTTTTAACTGAGTTGTGCAACATTTCTTTTGGTAGGAGCCTCTGAAAAATTCTGATGAAATAGTTTTGCATCATTAATTTATTTGTGATCTATATAAACGATATATTTATGCTTAAGGAAGTTGGTCTCTTGGATATAGTTGTTTTCTAGGAGGTTATTTTTTGTTCTATCTTATGATTCAAGTGTGTTTTTTATTAACCTAATCTCAAGATTCTCAAGAAGAATAATTCTAAGGAAAAATAAATGCCTTTTGCAATTTTATTTTTTTGTCTTATGTTACCTTTTTAATGTTTCATAAAAAGTGTTTAATTTTTTGGGTTTTGCATGACCTTATTCAAGGAAATAAAAAATCTTCTTAAATTAGATTAATAACTTCTAGTTTACTAAACTATACAGTCTCTATTGGCAAAATTAGGTGGGTTGAATGCCATGCTAAGAATTTAAATACCACCATTCAGACCCCTGTAAATGACAAGGATAAAAAAAAGAGAAAAGTCAAAGTTTTTTTTTTTTCTCAATGGGTTTGAAACTCTCGTCACATGCTATGTCACCCTCCCATCTTTTTCAGAACCTGCAAAAGCTAAAATATTATGGCTTTTTACAACGAAAATTAAATTTCCCATGATGTCATTTACCTTCACAAATAGGGCTTTTGAGAAAAAGCCTGCCATTGTAGACCATGAAATGTGTCTGTAGGTTTAGTCACAATGAGACAGTTCTCATTATCATATATGGAGTTTTGATGATTGTGGGCTCAGAAATATGGATGAATTAGCATGACTGAAAGATTCATTGCAGTTCTGTACCCTCATGGCCACTGACTGCATGGGTTTCTAGTTTTGGAAATAGATAGCAAACATGTGTGTATCTTAAGCAATTTTTACTGGATTTTACACCTAAGGTAGTCTTCTACTTTACAATTTACATGAGATGACAGGTCCTATCCAATGACATGAATGGCTGAAATGATTTATAATGACTTGTTAAGGTGAGGTAACTTATTATGGGCTTAAACCCAGTGATTGAAAAGTCATTGAAAGAGAATTTTGGAATCATTTTTCTATGCAGTATGGTTAGAAAAATGAAGATAAGCTAGATCAAGAAAAGGTATTTGCATCTGTCTGCTGGAATTAGGTAAAAATACACTTTAAGGAATGAAATAGATATTTCTCCCTGCTATTAACCAGTTTATTGTTTAGTACCATGGGCTCTTGGATTATCCTGTGTTTCCAACTATTGTATTTGCAGCAAAAAGCTGGTCCCATTCTAAAGCAAAGTTACATCTCTTTGTAACAGCTGGACTGTAAGCCGAATGGTATAATTGTTGAGCTTCCTCAGAGAGTTTATTTATAATGAAAAAGAAACAATTCTTGAATGTAACACTTCTGGAGCATCATAAATTAAATATATTTGCTTTACTACAGTATTTCTCTCTGATATGTAAAGAATGATTGCAGTTTAGTGACTGTGAAGTATTCATGGGCAAAAATAAATCAGCAGCTAATAATCTCTTCTCTTCTGCAGAAAATTACATCAGCAGTTTGAGATGTATAAGGAGCAAGTGAAGAAGATGGGAGAAGAATCACAGCAGCAGCAGGAGCAGAAGGGTGATGCCCCAACCTGTGGCATCTGCCACAAAACAAAATTTGCTGATGGCTGTGGCCATAACTGTTCATATTGCCAAACTAAATTCTGTGCGCGCTGCGGAGGAAGAGTGTCTCTGCGGTCAAATAAGGTATGGAGCCGTGAGGGTTTTGCAGCAAGCTTCTCCTAAACTCAGCATCTCATGCATTGCTTATGAATCTGAATCATGTAGCTACTGAAACACATTTCCTTCAAGGAGACAATGATATCTACTTCAGGGGCTTTTAACACATATGTCCACATTTCGTGTAATTTCCAATTGCACATGAATTTGTGATTATGGCTTTAAGTTAATACATACCATTTTTTGATTAACGAACTCATTCAAGTACATTTCTTTGATTGGAGGATGAGTCTCTGTTTGAGAAACAGAAGTATATCTAGTGATCTAGTGGTGCTAATATTGAGCCATTGATTATTACAAAGTAGAGCAAGGATTTGTTTCTTTCCTGCTTTCCCAGGCTCTTCTGTACAAAATTATTGTAAAATTAGGTTAGAATATTATATATAATATCATTCTTTTAAATATTTATTATCTATTACACATATGCACACATATAATGCATATTTATATTTGCATACACATGCAGTGTTAACCTATTTCTGGAAAATAATTACATGTGTTAACATATATTATTACAACTAGTATATACTGGTGTTTATTGTATAACAAGTGGTAAACCAGCAATCTGAATTCTTAAAGAAGCTGAATGATAGAGTAAAAAATTCAGAACAACTGCTGTAATCACAGGAAACTTCTGAGATAATTTTGCTCAACATTTTAGATAAAATGTTGAGATCTGATACACAGAATCTTTCTCAGATTCTGACAGATACTTGTAGAAGATGTATGAGAATATTCAAGAAGTATTTTGCTAGTCTTTTGTGGAAACACGTATTTGTAAACAATACAATATTTTATTATTTCAATATTTATTAATATGATATTTTAATATAATTTATTTCCATAAGTAATTGTTTTTCAGTAATATGCTCATTGCAAATACCTTGCAATGAGTAAATATTATCTTTTGTAAGGTAGGAGACAATAGTATACATGTTATATATTTCTTTGCCTAAGATTGAAAAGTAGTTTTTTTTAAATAATGGATTGAAGTTTTGATTAACAAAGTATACACTAAGAAAAAATACAAAAATATAATAATAGTTCCTGATGATTAAAGTAACTGAAATTATGTGTAAATGTCTCAAACTGCCTTGGTTTTTCTAAGGCAATTTAAAAATGTTGGCTTTAGTAGGTTCACATATTTTATTTGTTTTTTTTATAACTAAGTCATGATGCTAGTAATAAGAGAGAGAATAATTTCTGTATTAATTTCATCTGATTATAAAAGCCAATTAGGACAGATATTTGAGTCATTATGCCTACACAGTCGGAAACATAGCATTAGGAAGAGTGCTTCATTTCCTAATGAAACATTCCATACTCCATTTAGATTCTCCTTGGGATGGTTCATCTGAACTTGACAGATATATGTCTGACTTCTCTTGACAGATTTCTGATGAGATTCTTCCATAGCCTCTGAGATAATTTGTTCCACTGCTTCACCATGCTCACCACAGACAGCTTTTCCTGCTGTCTAACCTAAATCTGTCTTTCAGTAAGATGACTTCTCCATTCAGTTTGAGACTGTTCTGCAGTTCTTCTCAGCTGGCACTTTTTTACTACTGTTTCTAATTAAGTGTGAGGCTTTCCTGCACCTCATTCATTTTTATTCTAGATAATTTATGAATATGCTGAACAGAGTATCTCTAGACTGATCTCCTGTGAGACTTCACTGGTGATAACTTTCCCTTAAAATAACCCTGAGCATTTATTCCTGTCTTTTTCTTCTTGTCCTTTCATTAATTATGTTTTCTCATGGATGAATTTATTCCTATTCCATGGCAACTGAGATTCTCTAAAAGCCTGTAATCCCAGCTGAGCAGTAGAAATAAATCCCTTTTTCTCACTTTCTCAGTGACTACTTGAAAGAATTCTAATACATGGAACAGACATGAATTCTCTCTACTGAAGCCATTCTGACTTTTCCACATTTTATCCTAATTTATTCATATGCTTGCTAATTTTATCCTGTATTTGGGTTTCTAAAAATCTGTCCAATGTGGATGTCAGACTCATTTGTCTATTCTTCAATTGATATAATATTGAAACTCCTTAAAATTATCTTGCTATTTTTGCCAACTTTTATACTTCTTATCAATGAAAGACTGTATTACAGTTATTAATTATTATAGACTGGAGATGCTTTACACTAACTATCATCTCATTTAAAATAATTGTTACTTTTTTTTTGTTGACTCATTTTATAGCTTCTCTTTCTGAAATATCAGTTCAAAGTATGTCCTTCAGTTTATTCTGCATAAAATAATATTCTAGAGTAAGAACCTTTCTAATCACTGTGAATATGAACAAAAAGATCTAATTAAGAAAGACTGTGACAGTCTTCTGTTTATGATCTGTTTTATGCCTACACTGATTATTCTATTAAAACTATTTTGGTCTACCAGAATTTACCAGAATTCATTCATTCATTCTTATCTCTTTTCTTTTCTGGATACAACGTCAGCTTCTTGAAGGATGACCTCTAATAACTTCCTGTTTTAACTTTGCTTTCTTTGGTCTTTGTAGACATTTTTTGACAAATTTTATATATATATATATATATATATATACACACATATGTCTGCCTCGGACCTTATATAGCGTGATACTTATATTATCTGAAATACTCTTCGATGGATCTCTTTGAGATCTCCATAATATCAAGTTTCAAGCGAAACTTCTGCCTTTTATTCCAGATTCTACTACTAAATTGTTTAGTATAGACCAGTATTAGCAGCTTGCATCTCAGATGATGGAGAATTGCAAAGAACACTTCTTTTTCAAAGGTGTCAAGGTGATTACTGCTTACAAGGTTCATGGCCACAAGTAAGAGCAGGGAGTGGAAATGTTTTGACTGTTGTCAGAACATTAGATTAGGATTCTCAAAACGTTTGGATGATTTATTCCTTTTTCAGTTTCATTAAAGTGCCTGAAATTAGCATTCAGTTCAAGCTGTACAAAAATTATCATTATGTGGGAGTTCCTTCTGGCTCAAACAAATAAAAATGATAGTGGTGGCACTTTCGCTTCTGTACAATTTATTATCTTGGTGAATGGAGTATTTCGCTAGAATGGGGGCTTAAATCTCAAGGGTGTAAAAAACCTTGAACAGTCATCTTTTATGTTTATAAACACTTTCAGATTGATTAAAACTGAAATAATAAATCGTATGAGAACAAGCAGTAATTGTTCTTAGTAATAAGAGTACCACTGATATATGAAATATAGCACTGTTCTTTTTTAAAATTATATACTGATTTATACAGGAAAGTGCTCATTGAATGAGTCAGTAGACAGCAGAATGAGGTTTATGTAGGTGAGAAATCTAAATGCTAAAATGTTGGGAAAATACAGCTTCCAGACTAATACAACATTGTGTGCAGAGAACATAAATTTTAGCTGCTCAGAATGCCAGTTCACTAAACCAGCCTTTCACTTGTACAGAAAGAAAAAAAATGCTTTGTCTGAAAGTTCAATTTAATGCATGCTGAATACCTTCTTTCAGGGTATTTACTAACTTACTATCATTTGGTGCCACTGAAACATCCTTTCTTTGTCTTTGAAGAACAACAGTAAGAGCTTTTCAGTTGTTTTATATGATCCAAAACCAACATTGAAACACGTAAGATGTAACTAGGGAACTCTCAGTTCCCCTGGTTCAGTGAAAGCTTAGAATTCTGATTATTTCCCTGGGGCTATTTGACTTTGAAAAAAACATCAAGTTCCCTTTGCTGAATGATGCAGGGCTTGCAATGTGACCATCTGTATGGAGTTGCAACACAAAACTGTAGCATACTTGTGCTAATGCGTAATCCATTTCATTCTGTTGAGAGTCAGCAAGCACCAAAGAATTAGCCTGTCACAATCAAGGTTTCTAAGTCACTAGGATTTGGGACAAACTCAGTGATTTGTTATTGCATAGAAATAAGTTGGTCTTTGGGAGAAGTGGTTTGACTTTGCATTTCTCTACAAAAGATGCATTAACAGTGCAAACATGAGGAAAGGATTCCTCTAAACTGTTTGTGTGGTTTTTCTTTTCAGTTTAATCCATGTAACACCTGTAAAATCTGATCATCTACAACTGCATTCATCTTTCTGGAGAACAAGTATTTAAAAAAAAACCCCAAAGTCAGTGGTAAATTATTCCAAAAACAATCTCTTATTCACAAGTTGTAAATTCACAATTGGAGGGTGTAAAAGTTACACTTCTCATTAGGATGAATTTTGCATATCAGTCTCCCCATGAGTAGAATACAATTTGTGTTATCAAATATATTGAAGACTTCCAATCTTAAATGTGGTCCTGATTATATTGGAACAATGTTAATGCCATAGAAGCATAGAAGTATCTATGACTGTTAAGACATCTCTAAACGATGATAATTTTAAAATGAGCAACAGTCCCAGCTCCGGCCCCCTCCATTTTATTTGAGGTGATCAACCTCTTTATTCTTCTGAAACTTATAGCCAAACTTACCAGGACTACAGTTCAGCTAGTATGCATCATGGCCCTTAGTAGCTTTCCCCACTCCTTTCCCAGGGAGCTTGGCTTCTCTGATGTGGCACAGCTGTAACCTGATCAGCCTTGGGGACAGAGCTGTGTGAGGATGGTTTGCAAGAGGCCCTCTTGGGAGCTCCAGTCCTTTGCCTGGGCATGCTCACTGCTCAGGCTTGGTCCCTGCCTTAGCCATGCAGCTACTGGATGGTTCCCTGGCTGAGCCTAATCTGCAGGCTTGGCTTCCTGGACTGCCTCAGCTCTGCCTCATCACCATAGACCTTGCTGGGGACCTAGGTTCTTTGTTGACCCTGGGCCCCATCCTTGGGTACCCCTTGAGTGCATGCTGTGGGACACAGGTCTGTAGTTGGGAGCATGACCTGCCTCATGCCACCCTTCGTGCCTTCTCCTGGTCCTGGCCGAGCTGCTGACCCTGCTTCTGCTGGGACAGTGTAGAAGTAGTGCTGTCGCAGCATAACCTTTCAGTAAAATACTTCTTAAAATTGCTGCATTTAATACAAAGAGTAAAAACCTTGCACAACTACCATTTGAAACCAGGAGATACTGCTCCGTTCCAGTCTGTAAACTAATGCCTAGCAGATCGGATATTCAGAATCTGCATTTCTGTATTGATACTTTGGATTCTCTTGATTTTTCAAAAAACCCCTGTGATTTTAATACAAGCTATGTGGATATGGTCAGTCCCTTCAAATGACCACTGCACAAACTATTCCTGTTAGTAATTTTTATTTATTTGAAACTATTTACATTTGATAGCCCTTTTGACCTCAATAAACAGCAAATGATGGTATCAATTTCAACTGAGGCTACATGTTTGAACTCTTCACTACTTTAAAGTTTTCATAAACCTTAGAGGTTATTATGATCCTGATACAATGAAGAACTCACAATTTTACCCAGACGTATAATTTTAGGCAGTTAAGGTGAGAAAAATATAGTCTTGAAGAGTATGTTTGGCTCATGAAGTCGGATTCCAGATTGACCTTGTAACAGATCCTTTTTGAAAAGGATAAGAGATAGATACTGACTCATTCTATTTTTATTTTTAGTATAGGATGGAATTCCACTAATTTTGCTAATATTTCTGTGTGTCTGAATGCTCATGGAAATAAGGCCTTCTCCTTAAAACTACTGTTAAAATATACCTGCATTTTCATGTGGAGCAAGACAAATACCACTGAAGTCAGACTGATTTGTTGCTTTTTTAGCATCAGTTCTTTGAAAACTGAACTGAATGATTTCTCTAATGTGTTTGCTATTGAAATGACTGACTAGGCTGTCTTTCATATACTCAGTCATGCCATTGCTTGCAGTGTATTGCTATGAATTCAAGAATGTTTAACAGTGTATGGAGGAAGCTAAGAGGCTGGAGGCAGTCTTAAGTGTTTGTTAAAGGGTCATGGCTTGCCTTGAACTTCACATATCTTTATATTTTGTAGCTTGTTTCTGAAAAGAGAGTCTTCATCCTGGGCATTATTCAACATAGGTTGATTGTGTGAATCAAGTCTTGGTTATTGTTATGATCAAAGTGTGGATGACAGAGTTTTAAATTATGCTTATGGATTATAATAATCTTGGATAGTAGAGTGTATTTCTTCAGAGGGGGGGATGAGAAATCAAGGCTCTAGATGCTTCCATATAAAATATCTCTGTACACTACTGCCTTTCGTACTGCAGTGGGACAGGAAACCCTGCTGGGAAAGTACGAGAGCACCTGATGCTGAGCTGAACAATGTGTCTGCACACAGAGTGAGAATGCATGGATGTCCTGTGGCTTAGATAGCTTCCAATGCTATTTACTATTTCTGTAAGGGAGAACACCACTAAAACCCCGTAGCATCTTTGAAAATACTTCAGTCTTTTGCCGCTGAACATAGGATCATAGAATAAATTGGGTCAGATGGGACCTGTGGAGGTTTTCTAGACCAATCTCCTGCTCCATGCAAGATTAACTTCAAAGTCAGATGAGGTTTTTAGGACCGTGTTCAACTGAATTGTAAAACCTCCTAGGACAGAGAATCCCTAACCCCTGTGGTCACCTCTTTAAGTGATTAACAACTCTTTTGATTTTCTTTTTTTCCTACATGAAATACAATCCCTTGATTGTTGCATTTTGTTTATTACCTGTGCATCTTGAAGAAAATTCTGTCTTTGTGTTTCCTATAGCTAAACTTTAAATATTTGAGGAATGCAAGTGGTTCCCCTCTTCCCACATCCTTCCCTAGCCCAGTCTTCTTTAGGCTAAACAAGCCTATCTCCTTCAGCTTCTCCTTGTATACTGTGTTTGATTGACTGAGTGTCTTGTTTGGCCTCTGTTGTATTCTCTCCTGTTTGTTTGTAACCTTAGGATTGAAGGGAACTCAAGCCTTCTATAAGAGTTACATATTATAAAGTTACATGTCATACAGATATTGGAACAACAAATCTATAAAATCAATTGTCACCCTTTTTTGGTAAGCAGTTGTATTCCCAGCACAACCAATGTTAATCAAGTGCCTACATTTAGTGTCTGTATTGGCATGTGAAATTAAAATATCAGACAAAAATTATCATTCTTCATTCACCAAAATGGCGAATATTTTTGACTGAAAACATTTTGAATATTTTTTTTAAAGTATTATTCCATTTACAATTTTAGACGGCTATAAAGACAATTTCTTCAAGGAAAATAACCAATAGGAATGTTTGTATTTAATATTGATGGGTATGAAAAAGAAAGTATATGTGTTATAGACATGGCATGGCATGCAGTAAACACTTGTGACAGACTCTGTCTCCTTGTGCTTTATAACTCCAGGATTTTAAAGACCTGTTGAGTGGCTAACATGCAGTTATGCCATTTTGAATACCCGATATGTGTCTGTAGAGAACAAACATTCTTAATTTCCCTGAACTCTTTGCAAGTGCAAAGCATTGATGAATGCTAAGCATTTGGAGTGTGGGGTCCAATGCTGTATGCTTTTGATGTGATGACACATTTTTTGTGAAGATAATTCAGACATGACTCCCAAATTATTTTGATGAAAATAATTTCTTTTTAGCATTTTTTGTAAAAATTTTTTTATGGATAGGATTGTCTCAATTTCACTCATGAAAGGATTATGTAAATTATTAAAATTACTTATTTTTCACTATATCTCCTTCACCATTATGGAAAATAAGAAAGATATATATTACTTCCTTTGATATTTATTTACCTTACTAAAACTTTCTACTACTTGCTTTCAAAATGAAAGTGACTCTTTCCTTATTTGTGTTTTTTTTTCCCCCCATCCCTTCTTTCTTGCTTTCGTGGATATGAACTCCAGGAGGACAAAGTGGTTAGAGCCTTATTTTCTGTTTAAAGTTCTTTTCATTTATGGTAGACTTATTTCCTGGCCTACATTTGCTCTCATTTACACAGGTGTAATTCCTACTGAAGGCAAGGGGAATTACTGTCATTAAAATGAAAGCAATGCTTGGCATAAAAGGCTTACCTGTTTTTCAAATAGCTTACTAGTAATCTGTGAGTTTTGTGAACAGTATGCATGATATTCCTCTCTGTTTGCAGCTTTTGTGAGCATGCCTCTGCCTCTCCTTTGCTTTTGAAATATGATATGTGCACAGCTTAAAAAAATTAAATGTCATGTGTGTCATAGGTATTTATTTGATAAAATTCATGTGTATTCCTGTAGAAGTGGCATAAAGTGATCATAATCATTTTTCCACTCTTTATCAATGATATGTGTGCTCTCGACATTTTAGGTTGTAATTTTTTTTGGCATGGTAGTTCAGTTCTGATTTTCAATGACAATACAGTGAGATACCAGTAATTATTAAGAAAATGTATTTATCTTAAACATTTAGGAATATGCCAGCAATGTCATAGAGTTATCCACTAATATAAATTATTTTCTAAACTGGTTTGAAGGCTATCCTAAAACATAGTGCACATATTGTATTCAGCATAATATTGAAATAATGTTAAACGTTGTGCATGTCACTGACATTCTGTTTGTCTTGATAATATTACACATACAGTAAATATTTTAATTTTTTTTTAACAATGTTTAAAAATGGTAATATAAATCTGAATTTGAGAATAAGCCTGGATATATTTCAATATTTTACCAAATTAGTGTAATTTTTTTTAGAAAACAGAATTGAGAAAACTACATGAGCTAGCGAAAATCTGTTCTTCCATGAAAGTCTCCGCTGTATTCTAAGGAATGAAAATTGCAAAAGCAATTTGCCTTATAGCGCTTGACAAATAAGTTCCTGTTTGAGACAGAGTAAAGAAACTCTTTAGCATTTATATACTTTTTGTTAATGTATACAAAGAATGGCTTTTTCTATAATAAAAGGTATTTTTTTTTCTTACTGATAGAAGTGTCAAGGCTCACATTTAACTTGCACATATGGTTCAGAAATACTTTGCTTCACAGGAAATTGTAAGCCATGTGCTGTTCTCATTTAGGATATATCTTTAGTGGTGGGTAATGACACTTGAGGTGACACTTAAGGTGGGCCATACACTGGTGCCCCAGTCTGTTAGAGGGTACACAACTTTCTTTTGGTCTACGTCGTCAGTATTTTTCCACAGTTAAAAGGCTGTGAAAGTTCAAAAACCGTGAGGTAACACCAGTTTGTAGAATAGAGAGGTATAGCTGTAGAATACAAAAAGTAGATGGAAAAAAAGGAACAATTTTCTCCTTGAAGAATTTACCCTTTCAGTATCAACTTGCAGGTAGTTGATGCATGATCACAGTATTTATTCCCACAGTCAGGCTAACAATTGATGTCTGTCATTTCATCTATGTTGGAGCCATGTCAAATACTACAATCATCTAGAAAATAAAATTTAAGAACTTGTGAAGGAGGTCACAGTAATAACGTTATATTATTATCTAGCTTTACCATGTATATGTGTTAAGGAGGAAAGGGACAGGAATTTCCCCAGCTAACCTAGTTAGGTTTTTCCATTAATAAGGGTAGTGGCTCAAGTTGCTTTATATAAAGTCTGTTTCTGCTGATTTTGAAATAGATGTTTTAGAAGTTATGAAGGCAGAAAAACCAATAAATATATTAAGTCAACTTTTTCTCAACTATAAATATTGTGAAGAAAGAATGGCAGTACTATTTTTCTTTATATTTTAGTACTAACTGTAAGGTTAAAAGCCCCGGTGTATTGAATGCAGATATTATCAAAATAGGTACTTCAATATAAACAGTATTTTTTGAATGATACAGCATATACCAGTAGATTAGCACACCTAGTGAAGCCTTAATATTATTTTTTATTCTTTGTTTTCCAGTGTTAGTGTAGAAGGTGTGAATTCCAGTATTTCTTCAGATGCCTGTTCTGTATTTTGTAACCATAGAAGGGCAAGTTCAATAGAAAATGCTCCTAGATAAACCTATAGATACTTGGTGACTGTTGATGGTTTGTTGACCCAACTAAAAAACATTTTCGGAAATAAGGTGTATTCAAAGCATCAGGTCTGTAAAGAATTAGAAACGTATTTTAGTGTATCCCCTGTAGAAATCATTACATCTTTTGATAAAGATTAAGATTGTAGGGAAAAGCTGGGACTGCACATTGTGTTGAAGAGTTGGGACAGCCATATAGCAGTTTACTGGT
The DNA here is from genome assembly GCA_013400735.1 of Pomatostomus ruficeps. Taxonomy (NCBI): domain Eukaryota; kingdom Metazoa; phylum Chordata; class Aves; order Passeriformes; family Timaliidae; genus Pomatostomus; species Pomatostomus ruficeps. The sequence goes on along the minus strand of VYZT01007668.1, from coordinate 19,580 downwards.
GCTATTAATGGTGGTGAGGAATTGAGTTAGACATGGATCCTAACTGTGTTTTAATGTTGTACCATTTAACATGCACAGAAGGGAACTTACACTACCTGTCCTTTGTCTCCACTTGTGAGACCCTACCTGGAGTTCTGCATCCAGGTCTGGGGTCCTCAGCAGAGGAAGGATACGGACCTATTGGAGTGAGTCCAGAGGAGGCCACCGAGACAATTAGAGGAATGGATCACCTCTCCTGTGAGGAAAGGCTGAGACAATTTTCCAGGCTGAACAATCCCAAGAGAAGACTCTGGGGACACCTTATAGCAGCCTTCCAGCATCCAAAGGGGTCCTACAAGAAAGAGGAGGACAAACATTTTTAGCAGGGCCTGCTGCAACAGGAAGAGGAGAATATAGTTTTCAGCTGGAGAAGGGTTGATTTATATTAGATGTGAGAGAAGGTTTTTACAATGGGGGAAGTAAAATGCTGGAACAGGTTGGTGAGAGAGGTGATGGAGTGGGGTTCTGAGCACACTGATCTAGTTGAAGATGTTCCTGCCCGTGGCAGGGGGGTTTGACTAGATGAGCTTTAAAGGTCCATTCCAACCCAAACCATTCTATCATTCTATGATATTAATACTACAGATATTACAGCTCACTGTGCCTTTTCCCACACAGAACATGGGAATGACTCATGAATGTCTCAGTCCTTCATTAGTCAGGTATAAAAAGAAGTACTTTTACAAAATCAAGACTCCAGTGTGCCAGAAAGGAATAATTTATGTTAAGATTAAAAGAGTTAGATAGTATCTGAGAAGGAAGAAGTTGATGTTTTAAAATTGAAAAACAGTGTGAATTTTTTCCAACTTCTGGTTGGTTTTTTTTTAAGAGGCAAAGGTGCATTTTAAAAGAGTTCCTGCATTTCTGTCACTATTTTTCAGTCAAAATGTGACTGTGAGGTAGAGGTTTCTTTGAAAAACCAGAGTCAACTAAGGCTGATAAGATGAAGTTGATTTAAGAAGATAAAGATACACAGGATCATCTCCCTTTTACTTAGATTTTGACAATTATATTCTTAATCAAATAACTTTATTGAAATGAGCAACACCATTAGATAGAACAGTGAAATTGTGTGACTGTATCACTGCAAAACATGGAAAGTGTGATTAAACTGATGAGGAACTAGGAACTGCAATACAGTTTGGGCAAAAATATATATCTTCATTTTAAATACTAGGAAATGAAAAAGTAGTAGAATTTTAAATTTTTTTCCTGAATGTTATCCTGAATTTAAATGAAATTATAGACTTTGTACCTTTGTTTGGAGACCAAGACTTTAAAGTAACCATTGATACTCTGGAGACAACAAATAAGTAAGCCAGCTAGTATGTTTTTGGAAAGAACTGACAGGAAAAAACGTGGTTCCTTCACTTGCTGGTCAATGTCTGGCTTTTTAAAACTGATAAAATTCCAGTGCATTGTTTTGTTATGGATGTTTGAGGTTTAGACACATCAGTTCATGTTTGTTAAGTGTTTTTTTTAAGTGACAAGTTTTGTAGTGACATGAAATTAGCAGTGGCATGGCCTTCAAAGGTTCTGATACTTTTTTAGTTCATTCATCTCTTTCAGTGCACTCAGGAACTTGTTTTTAGGGGATCTGTTTTAAACTGCTACAGATCAAACCCTTCACCAAAACTGTTTATAATTTTGTACAGGATAAACCTGAGGTGCAACGCAAGGGAAGTTGCTTTGTGTTCCATCTATATTTTCTGTGCAAGTAAATACAATATTTGGCACTTTCTTGAAGTAAGTCTTCTACCTTTCTAATGTTATTAATTTTGAAATACTTAAGACACAGACAACTAGCTTGTATTTCAAAATTAGTTCTGAAACCTCCACCAGTCCTAAGAACTTACAGAATATTTTTTCTAAAACAATTCTATATAAAATTACAGTAGAAAAGATAAAAGCAATTATCATAGGGCATTATTCTCCATCCGTTTGTCTTACNAGTGAGTAGCTGCCGTAAGTGCCTGGCACTTAGCCAAGATCGAAACCACGACACTGTGCAAGTAAATACAATATTTGGCACTTTCTTGAAGTAAGTCTTCTACCTTTCTAATGTTACTAATTTTGAAATACTTAAGACACAGACAACTAGCTTGTATTTCAAAATTAGTTCTGAAACCTCCACCAGTCCTAAGAACTTACAGAATATTTTTTCTAAAACAATTCTATATAAAATTACAGTAGAAAAGATAAAAGCAATTATCATAGGGCATTATTCTCCATCCGTTTGTCTTACTGCAGTTAAAACTTCCTATTCCCTAGTTGTTCTTCACCATGTTCCAAAGTAATCAACATTATTATTCCAGTCAGGAGAGACCTAGGTGTTAATGATAATGTTTTCTGTCACTTTTGTGAAAATTTCACTGTTAAAAAAGAGACAAAGTTTTTCTCATTTGACTTCTGCCATTCTGAACAGGTCCTGGGCCCCACCAAGTGCCCTATTGTTTCTAAACCATCAGTGTTGAAGGTCTGTACCTCCACAGCACCCAACAACTTTTTCATCTGGAATTGCACAAATATGACAAATATTTGTAGAAGCCATAGGTTGCTTCTCCTACCTCTACCTTCCTGCTGTTGGAAAATACCTGTTTGGGGAAACTCTTACCCTGTTCTTGACAATTGTCTCAAGCTGATTTTGTGTCTTAAAAAGAAACATACAGAGTCTCAGCAAGATTTTCCTGGGCTGTGTATGCTCTGTGTTTTTTTTTTTTTTTTAACAAAGAAATATGTTAATTTCCAGATCACTGAAATTTGGAAAAAACCCTGTTTTTAGAAAGAAACTCACAAAAACTATAGAATATTTCCTATACTTAGAATACCTCTGACAAAAGTCTCCTGTACCAGCTATCCTATAGGATCATTTTCTGTGATACCTCTTTGCTGTGGGAAGCTTAATGATCTTCCTCAGCTCTGGAGTATTGTCTTTCAGATTGGGATCTCTAAAAGTCATTCAGAGTTGGCAACTTAGATCTTCCTGAATCCACTTGGGCCACTTGTCCAAGCCTGTTCTCTGATCCTGTTTCTCACGTATCCATTTGTCTAAGCTGCTCTCCTTTATCGTACTGTGTTCAGACTGCCCTCTTGTTTCCTTGATCAGTAACAGAGCGCAGCTCCAGAAGCAAAAGGTGAACAAGCATCATGGTTGAAATTGGATTGCCAAACATATTTCAATACTAGGTTGCTCCTTTTGCCTGTGAAAATTACCCTGTAATCAAGTCATATCCTCTACTCAAAATATATTACCCTGCTTTATTTTCACTGTTTTCATGACTCGCATCTTGTGACATGATAGAATGTAGTCAGTGTACATAGGTTTTTAAATCCACAAGTAGCAGACTTAAACTTGCCTGAAATCCTGGTGAAGGCCATACATACTAGGTGCCCCCTGCTAATGGTTAAACTGGCACACAAATGTTTTCCCTGAATTGGAACCCATGAGTTGTTAACTTTTAGGGCCTTTACTAAGACACAGTCGATTGGCCATCACAGTCAAAGAACAGGGAGATTACACTCCATTGTAGTCCAGCTTTATATTAACTTCTTTGAGCTGTTGGAGATATTGGTGGATATGGGGAAGGAGTGAGATTTCATCTTTCTTTTTTTTTTCTTTTCACTGCAATGCCCATTGGCCTATTTTCTCATGCGCAGATCAATGGCTTACCCTCCACACTGTTCAAGGAAAGGGGAACGTCTTCTTAGGAACTGCCAATGTCCTTTTCCAACTTCTCTTTGAAAGTTAATTGGAAAGTAGAAATAAAACAAGTTCTTGACATGATGTAGCTTCAAAATGGTCTTAACTATTTCAGTCTAATGTCTATATGGGGTTTTAGATTTGTGTAAGGAGACTTTGTTTTTGTTATCTATGCTCCATGTTTAAAGAACACACTCAGATATGTTTCTTGCCTGAGAACGTACAGAAAACTGACTATGAGAGTGAATCTGAAATTCTTTTTACGGTCATATTTGTACTGCTGTATTAGATGAGCAAGGGTTTAAGAGCTTGTATAATTTTTTTCACCCACAAAGACACTAATACTTCCTATAAACTTTGTCCTCTAGTGTACACTGTGGTGGTGTAATTTTACAGTACAGGAATTAGTAGTAGCTGGTTTGGTTTTAGATGGTACTGAATTTCTGAAAAGCAGTAGAGGTGATTTAGAGAGAGCTTGGTGAAATTAGAGTGACCAGTTTTTGTTTTGCTAGCTATTTTTCCCATCCTGAAAGAACTAGAAAGTTATCTTTTAACTTCAAATTGTTCCAAATAGATTAATTTTCCACTGAAATTCTTCTTCAAGCTATGTTAAAATAATCTTATCTTAAAATATGTATGGAAACATTGCTCTAATTATATCACATCAATAAATTTCCACTTCTGTTCAAATTAATAGAGCTAGAGCAAGTACAAATAGCAATTCTGGAACCAGAAGATGAAACCATTGTTGAGCAGTAAGTTTTATTTGCCACCTGTTGCAATATTCAGAAACCATACCATGTGCTATTAAGTTCCAGGTGTAGACCTTTATCAAAGGTAGCTCAGGAAATTCCTCATTTCAGTCCCAGGTGTGTAACAGCACACCTAGGACTCTTTGGACACAGTTAGACATTATGGCACAGCAGGGGAGGGTATAAATGTTTAATTATCTAGTTTCAGCTTCAGTGGCTGGAAACCAGTGCCTATATATATAAGTAATGAAGACATTGCTAGTAATAGAATAAAGCGGCAAACCTCCCAAGGTGGTTTTTCCCCCCTCAACTGTTTACTTAGAGCTTTATTTAGCTAGTGTCTTCAAGGAACAGTTTAGTGCTAGGTTGAGGAATTAAATGAAAAAGGCCTTCCATCTGGGTTAAGATCTGTATGCTGTTAAGATCTGCTGTGTGAAAAAAGGAATTTGCATGGCCAACATCTGTTGATATATGAAATATTTGTATGCACAGGCAAGACAGTTATTCAGCATAGTATGAGGGCACTTATGTAGACAGTTTTAGCAGATGTTGAACTTCAGTGCATTCAAGGAAAAAATTAAATAAATCAGAAAAATCCTGTGTTTAGACAACATGAACACCTATGAACTATAAACAGGGTAGTCAAAAATTAAAAATTCCTTGGTTTGAATTATTATAAAGATGCCTTCAGTCAGCATCAAGATCTGCGGAAAAGCCTAGATTTCAGGTAGCTAACTCAATTTTGGTCAATTTATGTGTGTTATTGTTTGTGGCTTTTTGAAAATTAGTTTCATGTAGTTCACAAGCCCTTTTTAGCATTTTAGATCTGCCAGAAATAAAATACCAGTGGTTTGTAAACCAAATACATAAATTTACAGGATTTCTGTTTGATATTGGGGATAATATGCTTTCACAAAATAAATCCCTACAAAGTTTTAATACTGATAGAATCACAGATGTATCTTTATTAATTTAAGTGGGAATCTGAGTAATTTTGTTTACTATGTATACATGTACTTCCCATTTATCTTTAAATGTTTAAAGTCAGTTGGTCAGTGTTAATCACTAGTGTTCATTTAACCTGTTCATCTTTCAGTTTCAATGTAATTGCTACATAACTTCAGAGTCATGACCTGTTTAATTAAGGTGTTCTTGCTCTCAGATACGTGGTCATGTGATTATGAAAGATGATATTTATTGCTGTTAACGATTTGGATTTCTTACAGTTGTAGGTAGGCAAAGTATGGTATCTTTCTAACTAGAATAGTTTAACTTCTACAGTGGAGATAAGGTTCAAATACCTATTTCTCCCAATTGCCTCATGTCTGCTTGCATTCAATATTAGTTAATTTTTAGATTATAACACCATGATGATTACATATTTTTTAACAAATTGGTTTTGCTTTGTTGGTGTGAAGCAAATTCCTCTTACTTTGCTTCAAATTATTTTTTAGTTTTATCTAATCCTTGTTTGGCTTCTATTTGTCATTGACATCACTGTGAATGGCCAAAGAAAATTTTAAATATAGTGAATGTCTGGCCTCAGTAATTTGGGAGGAGCATAATTGTTTACATTGTTATTAACATTGCTGTATAGCAAAAAGTGAAAATTAGTTCAAAATTTAGCCTATAGATTCAGACACCAATCTCAAGTGCTCATTAAAATTGTCTAAAAAGCTATATTTTATTCAAGAGTAAGTGCTTTATTAATATTGACTGTGTTGCAAAAGATTTTTTTGGTCATAATTTATGTTTCCAGAGTCCTTCTAGATTAATATGATTGTTTTTGTTTTATAGCTTATTCATCTATTTATCTTAACTGGCTATTTATAAAAAACTTTGAAATAAAATAGCTATGATCCTAGATTGTTAGACTTCTGTAATTTTATTGTACTAAGGGCTTAGTAAAATTGTATAGGTATATTTACTGTTATGAATGGGATTCTGATACCATGATAGGTAAGAGTTTGTTCATGCCCCAAGTCCACAGAACAGCTGCCTCCTACCTAAGGCCATTATTTGAGGAAGAGCATGGCACCAGTTACAATTTACACTTAGCAACTAGGGAAGGAAAGGAGGGCTTTTCCAGAGAAATAGACCACTGTCTTCACTTTCCATGGACTTAAATGGGGGTTAGGTCTGGTCCAGAGCTGGGAATTAAAACACATATGACTTTACCTTCTGAGAAGATTAAAAATTCTTTCATAAAGAAACCCTTGTGTTTCATTGTTTAACCACTTTTCTTTCTAAAGCCTCAAACATTTAGTCTAGCCCATTTATAAAGGCTGCATGTGGTGTCTTCACATAGCTGACTTGCTTCCTTCAACATTGTAGTGAATATTGAAAAAGTGAAGGGAGAAGCAGAAGCCACATGGAGATGTCAATAGTAAGATTCAGTAGTTTAACAGGGTAAATTGATAAGAGCTTCCAGCTGCGAGTTGGAATATAAAACTACACAGCCTATTTAAAAAGAATTCCTAACAAACAACATGCTCTTTTTCAGGCAAATTCTATGTCCTTTCTAAGGCACATAGTTTCCAGGATATACTCCTAGAATGCCTTTTATTCTTGCGAGGGCTTTAAATACTGATGCAAAGTTTTTCAGGACAAAATTCTCTTTATAATTCAGTAATATTCTTTGAAAAGTCCACTACTTAGTTGTTAGCTGCAAATTGAAATTGTAGTGTGGGTTCTTTTTTGAAGAGAAACTCAGTTATTGATGTTCTTCAAGACACTTAGTCCATGACTTGTTTGCTGTTCTTACTTCATCTGGATTCTCATATTAAGAGTTTGGAAGGACATGAAGGACTTACTAAGGTACGACTGCTTTGTACTGCAGTTCATGTATATGCAGTATGAACGTAGAGTTCTACCATGATACATTGCACTTTTCCTGCAAGAGGGAATGATGCAAAAGAACTATAAAGCAGGAAGTGGTCATTAAACTGTAGATACAATTATCTGAGTGAATTTGAAATACGACTAAGTTTAGGGGAGGTGATAATTCTCACTAATAATGCTTTCAAAACCTGCTAATTTATACTAGCAGAAAAGGGGAAGCATTCACCTAGCTGCCTCTGCTGAAGTAGCAGAAGAACTTTGCATATGTGGAATTTGTAGATATTTTAAAGCAAGAAATAATTATAGAAGTACAGAAACATGTCAATATATATAAAGTAGAAATATAGGCAGTTAAGCATATTTGCTTTCTAACAAAGGGAACTATTTGACATTGGATTTAAAAAAAGAAAAAAGAGCTTTATTTCATTGTTTATAAATTCCCTTTTTCCTTTTGTTAAATTTGATTCTGCTCTTCGCATATTGATTGGTGAATATACCTGACTGTGTAAGGTGTCACTATGTCTGTTGCTTTTTTACCCTTAGTCTCCTGTTCTATTTTGAAATTCATGAAACAAACATACTGACAGGCATATAAGTTTTTTTTAATGTTAGATTTTCTTACTATTCTGTCAGGGTTAGCTGTGGCTGCATCAAATGCAGGCATAAGATGTGTAGTAGCTGTTGTAGTGTGCAGCTCAGTGTAGGTTTCCAGGCTGGATAGCACAGCATGGAGAATCGGGAATTGGTGGCGGGAGGAGACTGTTCCACCATTCCCTGAGTTGGTGTGGCCTCACGGAGTGCTGTGTGCAGTTTGGGCTACCACAGTGCACACATCACATCAGACTATTAGAGTGAATCCAGAGGAAGGAGATTAAAGTGGTCAAAGCTCTCAAGGGCAAGACTTAGGAGTAGTGGCTGAGGTCACTTGGTTTGTCCTGGTTGGAGAAGGCAGAGGGATGACCACATTGCAGTTTATGGCTTCCTCACAGGGATCGGGAGGTGGGCTGGGGAGCTTCAGATTGGACATTAGGAAAAGGTTCTTCACCCAGAGGGTGGCTGGTCAGTGGAACAATCTCCCCAGAGAACTGGACATGGCACGAAGCTTGTTCCAGGAGCATCTGGATTGTGCTCATAGTGATATGGTTTAGTTTCAGGCAGTCCTTTGAGGAGCAGGGAACTGGAGTCGATGCTCCTTATGGATCCCTTCCAACTCAACATATTCTAGGACTCTATGTTTTATATTTTGTCTGAGAGTTGTGCTGCTGTGACTACATTGTTAGAGCCCAGGCAGCAAGTTCATGTAAAGTTGAAGAATGTTTATGTGGGATTCAATACAGCACTAACTACATGATGAGGATCTCAATTTTTCTATTACTATTATGTTACATTTCATTAGAGTTGGATCCTTCATTTTTCTCAGTCAATTTCAGTAATGAATGATGACACAGATGATGTTAATGGTGTAATTCTGTTGATTTCAATTTAGTGCCATCTGCATACAGACCCCAGGCTTATTGTGGTCCTGTCACATTTCCTCCCTTTTGGTCCCTTGTTGATGTTGATATTGTGTCTTATATTTCTAAATAACTTGTGAACACTTACTGCCATTCATCTTCATACAGTTTACAAGTGTTAGTTAATGAATATGCTCAGCACCTCTGGGCTGGAGATCATTTGTTATTTTTATTAGCTGGTCCCTTAGTGAAGCTGTGACATTAGTACAGATTTTTGAACACAGAGGAATAAATAACATCTAATTGAGAATTTTAGGAAACAAAAGTCTCAAAATGAAATCACTTTAAGGTATTTGAATATTATTTAACATTGTCTTTGAGAGTAAAACTCTTAGTAAAATAAAACAACTTGGAAGTGTCATTTGGATTATTTCTACTATATCCCAAATTTGGTGGAAAACAAATATTTAGTATCATAATAACTCATAATAATTAATTGTGATTAACATATTTAAGAAAATATTGTAATAGAATTTTATTAAAAAAACCCTTAATATTTTCAGACATTCTGTATTTGTGTAAAAGCTATTAACGTCAATCACTTTGCTAGAAAACTTTTGAAAATTAGTAATTTTAATGCCTATTTGTATTACCTTATTCCAGCCATAACTGCCTATTGGTATTTTTTAAAGGAAAAGTTTGTCTTTCCTCCATCACAAATTTGTAATCCATCAACAAAGTTGCTTTAACAACAATCTTTACAGAGAGAATTACTTTTGGAGGAATTAAGGGAACAAATAGGCAAAACCAATTGGACTGAGGAGTTCAAGGAACTTGGTTTTGTGCAGGGATGGCTAAGGGTTAGTGTAAAAAATAACTAACTTCTCTGCAGAAGCTTAAATTATAATAGACCACCAGAAATTACTGGTTAAACTGAAACAATGAAGATTAATTGAATAAAGAAATAAAGGGGAAAGCTGTAAAAAACTTCCTAGCTGAGTTCCTCAAGCATTAGCACTGGAGAAAACCTTTAATATTTTCATAGTGGCTTTGGCATAGAGAACAAGAATGCCGTAATTAAATACTTCGGTTACACAAAGCTGGATACTTATCAGCACAGGGGAGCAATGGGATACTGCACGTTAGAGAACCAGATGACCTTGTGAACTCCCGTAGTGAAAATGAATGAGATAAAATAGCACTAGGTGTAAAATCAGGAATTTAAGAACTAATAAGGATTTCTACTCTGAACTACAGGCCAGGGACTCCTGTGTGGCTCAGTCCTGATCAACAATCCTGAATTCTGCTTTCCATAGCAGGGCAACTGAGTCCAAGCTGCTTATTAGGAACAGTTTTTGCTCCATGCTGTTCTCCTGCACTGTGTGCTGGCATTGTCTGGGAGAGGCTGGTTAGCAAAGGCCTAACTGTGCCAGGAAACATAAGAATTAGCAGGCAATCCTGAGCCAGCACCTGGCCCTGTGACAGGGTTATGTCTTGCTAGTAGTATAGCTATAGTCTCAAAGAGCAAAATCTGTTTGGTCTTGAAAAATGAGAGCAGAGAGGGTATGTGATTGGTCACTATAAAAACATCAGGCAGCAAACACTGAGGAGAGAAAGGAGCTCTTTACACTTAATGACAGTACTGGTACAAGAATAAATAGCAATAAACTAGTTTGGAATACATGAGCACTGGAAATTGAAAGGCATTCTTTCCATTGTGGCTGTAGGACTTGGAAAAGCATTTTGACTGATTTTGGGCTTTAATTTATAGCTAATTTTAACATGAAGGTTTATTAAATTATGACTTTTTTTTTTAAAAAAATTATTTTCTTTGAAACAGCTAGCAACTGGAAGCAATCCATGAGGTTTCTTCCTATCCAATATTCTTAATGAGCTTACATGTCCTAAGAAAAGTGCAGGAAATGTGTGCTCAGTTCTCTTGCTTTTTCTGAGACTGTTATAAATCTGAAAATTTAGTAAATGTATGGCTTGATCAACTGTACATTCTCAGTATATTAAGTAATTATTCAAATTTCCAAGGTTAAAGACATGCTTTGTGAACCATGTTGCAGACTCTGTTCACTTAGAGCAGGTTTATTTCATGCCAAACCCACTGTACTTATTTAATAAACTCTCATGGCCCTCTGGAGTACTATGTAGGTTTATGAATTCCATTTTAGAAGCAGTGCAGCTGTATTTGTTGAGTCATAATACTGACCAGTTTGTGCCATGTTCAAATAACACCCAATGTAACAATAGGCATTTTCTCACTGCAAGTCTGTACACCATTCTGGTTCTTCATGAAATCACGAAAGATCATGAAGGACCTGAGTATGGTCAGTATGTCACTGTGCGGGGATTATGCACTGTCTTCATTGGTATGGACAGGAGACTGTTGAGTTGTGCCTGTGCCATAATGAAAAAACCCCAATTATTGCCTTTACAGATCTTGAAGGATATCTGGTATTTTATATATGAACTTACTCTTTTTGTACAATATACTTTAGGAAGGATGTGCTCTGGTTTATATTAACCCAGCTAGATTAGTGTTCTAAGAGTTTCTAGTCCTACTGTGCATGTGGAGGGTTTTTTTCTCACATTTTTGTGAACATAAATAATCTGTTTTCCTAATCAAATGTCTTACTTGATAATTGTACTCTAGGTTGAAAAAAATGTGTGAACAAAATTACCAGTATTTGTCTTAAGGATAATAAAAGTGATACAAAAGAGATACATTGTCTATTAGGACAAAGGCACCATTTAGAACAAAAGAATGTACCTTTAAAAAATTGCAGTAACATAATTTTCTCTTCTGCTTGGAAGATAGCGTCATGTAAATATGTACTGTATCACATGCATGCACAAGAAGTGATACACTTATTTCATGCTGACCTGGTTGTTTATGGCCATTATAACTTTTCATACATGATATATCAATTCACTACAAAGTCAAGAGCAAATATAGTTCCCTTCT
>VYZT01007666.1:60865-78979 GCA_013400735.1 Pomatostomus ruficeps | reverse complement strand
CCCCCCCCCAATATTTTTAGTTGTAATGCCAGTGCCAGGTAGTCTCTGAGAGTGTGACAGAGAATTTTACCTTCATCACATATTCTCACGTTTCACCTACCTAGCTGTCTGCACTTGGCTATTTAGTCTGTGCAAGGCATTTGTGGTACACCATGGTCAGCAAGGGAGAAAAGCACCATCAGGCCTCACTCATTCTAACTCTCCTGGATACCTAACTTGGATTTGGAGTCACCTCTCTGGGGTGCCTACACCCCTCATTTGATTATAGAGAAAGGTTATGTAATGTCTTGGGTTTGGGACTGACTACAAGTCATTGCTGAACTGTTTCCCATCCCCAGAGACTGCCTCTTGTAGGTACTCAAATTTTCCTTTAATTCAGGCCCAAGTTATCTAAACATAAAACAGTTCAACACAGATTTTTGAGAGTTATGCACCAGCCACTTGTATCAAGAGTAATATTAATTTGTTTCAATGGACTTTTTGCTGGAGTTTTGTATGTGAGCTTACATAGTGGTGAGGAGAAAACTCAGTCCATTATCTAGTGTGCCTGCAGCTAGGCAGCTGTACTCATCTTATTGAACCAAGTTCAGAGATTCATAGATCATAAAAGCCAGAAGGAATCATTGTGATCATTTACTGTAACCTCCTGCATAACACAGTCCATTGGAGATTTTTGAATTAATTCCCATATGAACTAGAGTGTTCAATTTAGAAAAGTAGCCAATCTTGAAAGTATTTCTAGAGATAAGTCTTCTATAATCAGCAGCAAATTATTTTAATGTTTTATTAGTCTATAGTGCTTTACAGTCGATCCAAATTTGGCTTACTTCATCTAGACTATTTGATGTCATTACAGAATTACCTGCTGCACTGATGAATCTGCTGTTATGAAGTGCCTGTTTGCCATGTGGGTGCAGAGACTTAAGGCATACAATAACCCAACCTTCTCTTTATTAAGGAAGACTGAATGAATTAGGTACTGAAGCATCGCAGATGCCTCCGGCGGGGGCACCGGGCATCCACTCACGGTTCCAGGAGCTGCCAGGCTGCTTCAGGGGTGCAGGAGGGCTGGTGAAGATCCAGCAGGGTTTCACCTAATCCACCGATGTTCCAGGTGCGCCGAGGAAGGAGAGACAAACGGAGGGGCTTCCCAGATGTTTTATTTGGGCACCAGGGTCGTGCCAGGGAAGCACTGGCACCGTGTGTTACAGTTACATATATACCAACACAAGCGGGCGCGGGAGGATACAAACATCCTATGAGGAAGGAGTGAGGGGTTTGAATTTGGCGGGCTTAGTATAGGATTGCGAAATACAGAGCCCTCCAGGGGGAGAAACCAGATACCGGGAGGGGGGCGGGGGCAGACAGCAGTGCCTGGCCGAAACCTAGCCATAGCACACTGCAACACTGAAGGATTTGTACTGTGAGAGGTATTTTCTGATCAATAGAACTTGTATAAACATTTTCTATGCTATGAACACCCTTCTCATATTGCAGGTCTTGGAGCTGGACAAGACAATATCTCTATAGGTGTTGCACCACCGCCAAGTACAGGAATACAGATATCTTATCTATTCCAAACAAATATCCTGCTTAGTGAAACAGGATTTATGTGACTGGTTTTGATCTTGCTGTTGCATTTGGAGGTTTAATTAGCGATTAGCTGAACAGGTGTCTTAATACCTATGTCTTCAGATAAAAAATAAGAGACAAATTCTTCTGTTTTGTAAGCACTGGCTCTATTTGAACCTCCTAAATGCATTAAAAAATACTCAAAGCCATACTGAATGTCTGCACTGGTGCTCATTTTAACATGTGATCTACCCTTAGTGTTAGTGACCTGTCCTTATTGTTTGCCTTTCATACACTGTTATGTCTTCTGGAAATAAATTACCTTATTTTACGTCTTCTCTAAGTCCTTACTTCTGTGTAATCACGGGTGTATCATGTAGCATATATTAAAATACTAGCTGCTGTCCACTCCTGAGCAAATAATGATATTTATTTTACTTTGTCTGGGGGATTGAATCTTTAGTGATCTCAATTACCAATCTCCCAGGGCTCCTAATAGCAAGGAGCCTTTCCAAGGCTATTTCTGAGCATGCAAATCACATCTTTCCCTCTGAAAAAGTTTCTTTTTCAGTCTCTCTGATACCAACAGAAGGAGCCAAGGGAATCAAACAACTAGTAGGTGAGGTGGATTCCTGAAGGTGGGAGCTGCTCATACCCATTTGTGAAATTATCAGCCAGTTTTAATCCTTTGATAGGTTTCATATTCGCTTTCTGTTGCTCTAATTTTGTAAGCAAAATGTGTGAAGTCAAAAACCTTACAATAGTCTAAGAACATTACATTAAGACCACTAATCAGCTACAATTACTTCTGTTACTTTATTAAGACTTACAATATGATCACAAAGAGATTAAGTTAGGTCTTTGTAATTATACACAAGAGGAAAATACCCTTTCTCATTAAACTCATTAATACTGTGAAACTGAACTGGGCTGTTGTGGCTACATATTGTGGTTAGGAATGATCTTGGGATGTCACTTTCCTTCCCATTTCTGTGACATGTTAGTGAACACATTTTTCACTGCAATTCTTGAGAGCTGCTGGAAGGGCAAGGGATAGGAAACTTGACAATTCCTGTCTTGAACATTGTTACTTGTGCAAATCATATTCTTCATCTTCTATATAGGTCCTGTTCTGGGGTATATTATAGCATAAGGAAATGATGGCATTGTTTTTTCTATCTGTAGCATGAGTTGACTTTTCAGGATGATCGTCTGTGTGCATAACCTTGGGATGATTAGACTTGCAAATGCCAAAGAAACATGCTACACCAAAATCATCCTGGGGCACATGTGTATGGTTTGGTTATATTTGTGCATGCAGCTTGAAAGCAGCAGTGGCTTCTCTGAAATTTGAATTGTTTAAAGTGAAGCACCTGGACTTTGAGGGGAGTGGAGAGGGTTCTGCACTCTATAATTATTTGTCACTTATCAAAACCAGAAATGCCCACACAGGAAATTTTGGCATGTTCATTGCACTCTCTACTTGGATTTGTAGATAACATTCTTTTTTCTCTCAGTGTAATGAATAAAAGAACAAAGACTTCATGGAGATACTGGAAACAGGCTTACTTTCATTAAAATTTTCCCATATGAGATATTTGCATAAATAGAACAAGAATGAACATTCGACACATCGTAATATGGTTCAGCCAAAAATCAGACTGGACAGAAAAGCATTACAACAATTCTTTTTGTTCATCAGTGTTATCTAGATTGCAGAACAGAGAAATAAAATTTAGAAATAAAAGAAAAGGGGAAAAAGCCAGAAAGACTATTACTTTTAGTTCAAGAAGGGTATTTGAAAAGATTCAATACATGGCACACTGCGAGAATAAAAATTTTCATAGGAAAATATTTAATTAAGAAATGGAAGAAGATAGCTATCAGGCAATTATTATTTTCCCATAGGATATAAAGCAATCAAGGCCCAAGGCATTACAAGTTGTATTTCAGCTGCCATATAGTTCCACTTGGTACATGAAATACTACAGCCCCAAAGAAGTCAGTACCTGGCAAAGGCAATAGTAAGGAAGGTAGCTGCAAAACTTGATACAGCAGTATCCAGGCTCTCTCATTTTTTTAAATTTTTTTTTTTTGTCTTTACCTATTAGGCTAGAATTGCATGGAATATCTTATAATGCAGAGGCATGAAATGAAGATCGTGACATATGTATTATATGGTTGTCATCACACCTGGGAGACATGTGAATATGATCTGTATTTAGGCAAAGTATTAATTAAAATATTTTTTACCTTTTGGACTGCCTTGGTTTAAGACAATTTAAGGAGGCAGACACTTCCAAATGAGTTACTTCACCTTTTAGTTTTAACCACTCCCTTTTCACTAATAAGGAGAGATGAATGTAAGAAGATATAAGTGAAAAAATATCAGTTTAGTAAAAAATGGAACCACAACAGGTGAAAAGTCAAAGAGATAAACACTGGCTACAAAGCTCCTGAATCACACAGACTTGGAACACAGGGAAACGAAAGTGCTGGACAAACCCTCTCCATAAGGTAGCGCCCTCCATAGGTGACTGTGTGTGGGGAGAGAGAACAAAGAGAGAAAAACAACACAGCCAGTGAACCTAGGCAATTACAAAAACTCTCTGTTCTCCCCAAGTAACAACCAACCCCTGTTGGACAAAACAAAAAGAAAACTTGGACTCCTAAACCAGCCAAATGCCCCTCTTATCTCTCTGGGGGCCTGAAGTGAGTCAGCAGCTGGAACCTGCGGAGGGATTTCACCTTCTCCTCAGCAAAAGCGTGCAGCTGGCTGGGGTGACTTGGACTCCAGGCCCTTCTGCTTTGACTGGGCACTGCTGGCAGGCTAGGGTGGCTGCATGGAGCAGGACTGTTTAATTTCCCTCGGTGTGGTGCTGTGGCTGCTTGTCTGCCATGTGCTGCCTCAGCTCTCCCGGCAGGAACGAGAAGGAAAAGCACGAGGGCTTCTGCCTCAGATACACCTGCTTAAAAGAGCAGCACCCCCTTGCTGACATCGTGGTTCTGTTTCTGGCTGCCAGGTCTTAAGAGATGGTAACAATTTTGGGGTACAGATAGGTATGGAATACAGTACCATCTTGGGTTACCCGGGCCTGGAACTACTCCCTTCTCATCCTCCTTCTTCAGTGAATGCAGTACTTTGTTAGCCCATTGTAAAGGTTAGCAGAATAGTTCAAAATCTCTTATTGCAACATGGAATGGGCCTGACTGTGCCATGAGATAATACTTAGCACACACCTCCCTCTGTCATGCCCTGGTGCTCGCTCACATGAAGGCTGATTTTCAGGGCTGAGCAGGCAGCACAAACAAAGAGCACAAACGGCACAAACTGATCAGATTTTATGATAGTGCTGTGCTATTGCAGACAGAGACAGATCCTATATTATCTGCATTTTGAAAGATGCATTATTAACCTTTTCACACCTGGCACCCAGTTACTAATGTAGTATCTGGGCACTGGGAGGGCCAATCACGCTAAGAGGGCATTCTTGTCTAACTGTGCCCCTATGAAGTGCTGTAATACTCACATGGCTCAGCCATGCAGACATCCACTTCCCTGTTCTGTAGTCTTCAAAGAGGTTGCATTTACCACAGGCAATATAAAGTGGCCACAAGCCTTAAACGTTCCCCAGTTCAATGCAAAGACAATTCCTTTAGAGAAATAGTTCAGAGCAATAGAGCTGGCACAGCTTTCTTCAGTGTTTTTGATTATTTAATTAACTTTGAGATTATTCTTCTTACTGCATTTAATTATCACTACATTTTCTAGATCTTTGCAGAACCCAGTTCTCTTGCCAAGGTGATTTTTTTTTTCATTTAAGGAGTCTGCACTTTTGCTACTTGATGATTTCAGGTGCCATTTGTGTGTGTGATGACTGAAGGGGTATTGGGCCACTAAACACATGAGCATGTTTCATATCTTTCACACTTTTTGAAAGAAATCCAATAAAAAGATATAAACGTTTATTAATCACACACATACAAAAAAAAATATCACTAAATATTCAAGGTGGCCATGACAAAGAATTTTAACTTGCCATCAGGAATTTCTTTTCACCTGCAGAATAGGTTTAGAGTATTGTTGCATGTATCCAGGCAAAGTATGCTTTCCTGAAGTAAACCAGTGTCCTTTCCTGACGTAAATTTTAAAAGTAATGAGAAAGTACTAAAAAAAACTTATTTCTGATTTTGCAATCACAAGCAAATCTTCACGACAATTAAGCAATCAATTAATAGAAATTTCATTATGTAGCTTTTTTGAGCTCCTTAAGAAAATTTATAGTTTAAGTTATGAATATTCAACAGTCCATAAAATACCATATTTAAGGACTCTTTTAATATGCCTGAATTATGAATAGTTCCAGGAAAGGTAGCTCACAGTGTAGAAAGGGAATCTAAATTTGTCAATTCATTCTCAACTGAATTATATACTAATATTATTATATGTAATTTGAATATTGCATCTTATACTTAGTTCTTTCATTCCTATGGTCTAAAAGCATTTAAGAAATTGTATTTCATGAAGTAAAGAAACCTGTCTGAGAATGAAATTTACAGCAGGTGTTGTAAACTCAATTTAAACCACATAAAATAAATCTCCAGGTGTCCATTGCCACACAGGGCCATGTTTGAATAAAAGGGTAACATATTCAGAAAGACACAATGAATGAACAGCTGAAAACAGATAAAAATGCTAAAATACAGCATAATAACTTCCAGTGAAGAGGCAGCGCCTTCCAAATTAGGCACCTTGAAGGTCCAGAGAGTGAACTTCTGCATCTAGAATAGGTCAGAATCATTTTGCTGAAGTCTTTCTTTAATGTTAAAAGCTAATTTGCCAAACCCAGAGGTCTTTCTCAGAAATAATTTCAACAGAAGTTGATTAGGAAGGTTTCAGAGGAGACAAATGTTCCAAAGAGGGTAAAATCACAAGCTCCATTTCCCATACTGTGAGATGAACCCACCTTTTCCCTCTATCGGCCTTTCTTCAGATAGGAGACCCCCACAGCAAGCCACAGGAAGGGGAACAGTACTTGTTAGGAGAAGGGAACAGAGAGGATTTTGCTCTTGCAAAAGCTGAAGAATGGCTCCTGGCCACTCTGGATGCAGAAGGCTGCACACTTGGTCATTCACAAAAGGTCCTGCCAACCATGTACGGTTATGATCTGCCCAGATTTTCTTTTGCTTTCCCCTCAACCCATCAGCTAAACCCTGTGGAGCTGGTTCAAGGAAGTGCAAACAGTGGCATCCCCTTCAGCTCAGTTAAATTACTGCAATTTTTAAATTGCAAGTAGCAGTTTATTGTGCTATCTAATAATTACCCGTAATAATTCTCAGCACTTTCATATGGCTATTCATCTTCAAAGAGTATCACTAATATTAGCTAATTAATTTTCTGGTTTTCTTCTAAGACACAGTATTGCAGGCTGTGATCATGCAGACCACCCAGATAATTATAATTTTCTTTGCATTGAAGATTATTTCAAAGACTAAGTTTTGTTATTTTAGGTGTAATCTTGCAAATGGTAATTTGATCAGATAAAAGTTAATGCTAAAGTGATTAAATGATAGAATTTCTGTTTAAAAACTTCAAGAGTGGCATGCTAGTAAATCCTTATTGAAGAAGGATTCTCTCATCTAAGACTTGACTGTTAAGTACTGAAAAATAACATTAAAGGACTGGTTTTGATACAGCCCAAGCACAGGAGGAATATAAGGGAATCTAACTTTTATACGATCAGCAAATTATTAAATTAAATATTCAATGTTCAGAGCAATTCTTTGATAATATTTTCCACAATGATTTTCAGCAGAGCAGTAAGTAGAAATCAGTCCTTTTCACTTAAAAGAGGAAGTATAAAATATGCATTTTGCAACAAATAATTTGGTCAAGATGCCTAATGCATGAGCCACTGTTTCACTGGCCACAATTTTCTCAATTCTTGATTGTTTTTATTACTCTAGTGATTATTGCTTCTTACTTAAGGGACAGCAAGTGGTTAAACTAACAGAGTTAACTATTTTTTCACCCCTGCTCTAAGGTAATAAGAATTAAATAATAAAAGGCAATTGAAATGAGCAGCAGAGAAGATTCCTTAAATGTCTTCTGTCTCTTCTCTCCAGAGACAAGCACAACGAGGTGAATCTCATCATTATTTGTCTTTTCAAGGGCAAAGCTGTGATAGACAGGGCTTAATGTGTATCTTGGTAGAATTGGATTTGATCCTCAGGGCTGGGCCAGAAGGTTGCTTTGTTAGATTTGTTAGATTTACTCTCTCTCCTGTGTTCTCTCTCTACCACAAACAAAATTACCTCTTGGAGGCCTGCATCAGCCTCAGCATCCTGAGACTATCTCCTTTTCTTGATTTCAGTCACATCTAAATCTGTTTAAACTGTCGACACGATGATTTGTGGAGAGACAGGGATTAAGCAGAAGGGAGATTAACACACTTGTCTGTCTTCTTGGAAATAATATACCTGCTGACAGTAAGGGCATTCTTCAATTTACATAACTTAGCTCACAAGGAGGGCTTTACGATTGTTATTGGGTTGCTTTTTCTCTATCAGCAGTACAAACTCACCTGCTACCTGCACATTTAAAACCTTGACAGTTGGTCTCTTCAATTCCTGTGAGAGACATACCCTCTTCTTTTCCTAGACAGAATGAGATTCTTTGGTATTTTAGTAACATGCATTCAAATAGATTATTTAAGAAATACATATTAAATTCTGCTGGATTAGATATGAACTTCAAATACCCTAAAGAAAACACCTAGTTTCCAGTAGAGTCAAAACTCTGTGAACAATTGTTTTTAAATGGAATAATGATCTCTGTGTTTTTCTTTCATTTGCAGAAAGAACTTGGGAGATTACTTATTATTCTAGTTGTCTAGGAAAAAAAATGTCATGCAATATTCTTTTTCAATGCTTCGATAATTCTTAACAGCACTAACTAGATTTGTTTGTTCAGTATTTTGGGTTTGGCATTATTGTGGTGGGCAACAAAGGACTGCAGAAAAAAGAAGAATATTTTATCTAAAAATAGGAATAAGAATATCTGGTTTTTTCACACTTTATACATTTTATCATGATTCAGTTATATGGGACAAGGCACAGAGCCTTTTCTTCTGTTCATACAGGACTTTGTAAAAGAAACCTTGTTTTGAATTAGGAACTGAATTGTGAGATAGCACTATGCAAGTTAAGGCAAAGCACAAATTTTAAGCCAGAAAATTGATAAATGTATTGTCAGAGACACAGAAGCTGGAAGAGCTGCATATGCAGGAGAAAAAAGAATAATTGCATGGTAATAGAGACAGTAGCCTCCTAGGTCTGAAACTTCTTTTTTAGTACTTTATATTTTTATATGAAATCTCACATAAAGGTCGCTTCCTGATTGCCTGGTAATGTGCTGGTCTGTTAGGATGAGGAAGCTTATGTAGCTTTCCCTAGCCTTGCTTCTCTGGGAGTCAAAGCATTTGTGAAAACGTTTGTTGCACCAGAACGAGGAAAGTTTTTTGTGTTACAGAGCTTCAGCTGGTTGCTCAGCACACTGCAGAGGAATGAAGATAGAGGAACAGACAGAACTGTTCTTTTAATTCTCCTCTGTGTCTCACTGAAGTGCTAAACGATTCTTAACATGCTGTAAGGTTGGGGGCTTTATAAATATGAACAACTAAAATAATATTAACAACTACAACTGATGGCATAAATAAAATGAATGAATGAATCAATCCATTTCTTAACCTGTTTTCTGAGTCAAATACGTTTCTGAGGTCTGAAGAATTTAGTTATTTTTCTTTTTTTTCAGATGTTTTACTTCATGATTATGTTTGAGTGTCCTCAGTTGTATCCATTAGCCATGCCTCAAGAACCAGGTTATTTTCCTGAACTTCCCAGCTAAACCAAGCACCTGTAAATCATTCAGAATTTTAGTAAAAACTTTCAGATAGGCATCCAAACTTTGAGGTGTTTATAAGGCTTGAACGGCATCTTTTAGATTTATCCATTTTTGGCAGAAATTCCAACAGAAACTGCTTTTCCATCTTTGTATTATCTCCATCTTTTAAATAGCTCCTGTGACATCAAATTTTGGTTACTTGACTCTTGTAAATATCAGGATTTCTTTGAGGCAATAAAGGTGTAGGCTCAATCCTCAGGTGTACACAAGTCAAGACATCAAGCTGAAAGAGATTATCCCAGTGATGACAATGGGAGGAGGAGTACACGGGTAACATTATCAGTGACACACACCGTTATGCAAGAGCCTCAGTGGACTTCATCCTCTCCAAAACTACATGACGTTTCTGCAAGTCTTTGCACTGGTTTCACGAGCTTCTGATTAAGACCAGAACAATTTTTGACCTTTACTGTTTTTGTTTCACCCCTCAAATAGCGCTGGGCCACTGATAGTTGAAAAAGACTCTGATGTGAAAAGAAAGGCTGTGTCTTACACAGGCTCAGAACAGCTGTGGTAGAGACAGATAACTTCACAAGAAAGGACACACAATGATTAACAGAGGGAGAATACTTGATGAATAGATCCTTGCACTAAAAGAGAGTTGGGCAGCTGTATGTTTTCCAGTACATTCTATCTATAGCAATTGTAGTTGTTTCTGTAGGTCAGACCTTATTTTTAATTAACTGCATTGCTGAATTGCTGAATTGGATGTTTTTAAAAAGGACAGTCTTAATTCTAGCCTTAAAATCTTTAAAGGCTTACTTCTAACTAAATAAACTGGTCAGGAAGAATAGGGCATCTCTATAAATTATCTTGGCATTCCACTTATGGGAAAAAAATTATCTGGAAATTACCTTTTATTGCCACAGATACAAGAAGAATCAGAAGTGCCAAAGGGATGCTGAGAAAGGCTGTTGCACTGTCTCTGTGTAGTTTAACCCATTAGTTTGTTTGCTTTCACTTTTAGGCTTTTCCAAAAAAAATTGAAAACAATCTCTTGACAAAAAAAGTTCATAATTTCGTTTTAGTGTGTGAAATTATGTCAGCTGTTGTCACCAAATCTCCGATGTGAGAGGAATTAATATTGTTTGCTTTCTGAAATGCTTGTTTTATTCTGTGCAAGTTTAGAAATATATAGAATTTTGTTTATGCTTGCAATACCTAATCTAAAATAGAGACAGAAAAACACTTCCTATAAACTCATTCTGCAAATTTAATTGCTCACAATATTCTCTGTGGAAGTAAAAAAATCTCATGAATGCCCAGCATGAAGAGGCACTGGGATTAAATACTAAACAATTCCCCTTACTATGTCTTCATACCAATGGGTTAAACATGATAAACAGTTTATGTATTCACATCAATTTAAGCTGCTGGGTGTATCAGTGGAATAAATACATTTGCTGTTGTTATTTTGGCTCATCAGTAAATCTAGTACAAAATCTGATACTATACCAGTTGGATTTATATTGCTGCAACAGACAGAGATTATTACTGATGCCAAGAAGACTGATTTTCTGCTGATTTGATTAGGACAGTAACTGTGCAAAGCTACATATTAATATATTAGAACACTGCAGTCCCCAAGAAGCCTGCAGAAGGGAGTTTTGTATTGGATTTGGAAAAAACAGATCTGTTGTTTCTCTATCCTAATGCATCTATTAGAAAATTCATACAAATTCTTTAATCAGCCTGTTCATGTGTGCTAGGAAATGGGCTTTCCATATTAACCAGGGAAATGTCGACTCAAGGCTATGGGGGCTGGTGCTAATAAGGTTAATGAATAGCTGGCCTGAAAAGCAACAGATGGGCCTAACAGAGCGAGAGCCTTAATGGCATTTGTAATGCCTAGGGTCAACGGCAGTTTATCTTCATTTTTTTCTCATTTAAAATATTCCAGTGGAATAATAAAATAAGTTTAAATTTTCCCCACAGGGAGATGAAATTTATGCAGCACTGTTTATTGAATATCAATGTGTTTGGTTATAAACAGAGGACTGCTACATCACGGCTAGAACTGTTGTTGTTGTATATTTGCATTTGCAGAGGAATTTTTCATTTAGATCATTTAAAAGAGTACTCTCTTTTTATCAATTGCTGCTGCATAACTGGTTTGGATGCTTTTTTTACTTTGTTTTGTTGGGTTTTTTTCTGAAGACAGCTAACACAGAAGGTCAGTTTATGGTTGTATATTGCAGCTAGACTATTATGCTAAATTTGCATAGAGGAATTGTGAGGGTAGAGTTTGAATGCTCATGTTGTGGTCTCCCCTAAGATGACAGAATTCATGCTCATTATAATAGAATGTCATGTGATAGGGTAGATATGACAAAAATATATGATAGAAGTTATGAATGTTTCTAGATAAAGCAGAAGATGTTTCTGATCAAAATGTATTTGTTGGATCTAAACTTCTGTGACCTCAGTGTCCTTCATCTCAGATACACTGGCCTTTAATCAGAAGTAATAATCTGCACAAGAGGCAGTTGGTATAGTCCTCTACTCTAAATACAGGCTCAGGGTGATGTTAAACTATTGTTAAAGCACATCCATTGCCTGAATTTAGTCTACAAGATTTAAGCTCTAATATCAGCTAAAGTAGTGGAACGTAATGTTGAGGGAGGTTTTAAGACTTTTTCTAATAGGTTTTTGAATAGGCATTGCTCTTGGGAAAAAGAAACCACTGATTTCTTATTTAGCTTATGCTTCCCTCAAAGAACTTCAAGTAAACATATGAATCCACAGTAGTTTTATTTATGAAACTCACTTTCATACTTTGTAAATGCATGGAAATAGTTAAGAACATATTTAAATTTGGGTTAAAACTTTTTAAAGCACTTAATCCTGAGGTGATGCAGCCAAGTTTCCCACATCAAATGCTTTTGATCACCTCTCTTCTGCTTCTTTAGCACTTCCTCAAGCCAGTGTTAAAACTTGCTTTGACTTTAATGTGGGCAGAGTTAGGCCAATACTGTGGTCTTTTGAAAATCTCACTTTATGTAGATTTAAAAAATATTGTTGGATTATTCATAATGAAAACCATTGATTTAACTGTAAGCTTGGGCAGTTCAATGATTTCAAAGTATCTGATGATATTTGTTTCGCCCAAGTTTAGATGTCAAAAAATTAGGTGTCCAGGTCAAGGCTGGCCAGCATGCTCTTCAAGAAAAATCTTCCTACTGAAGTTGTCCAGATAAGAACAGAACACACAATTAATTATTTAAGAGGTAATGACTGAATTAATTTTCCTACTTATTGTAAAAAAAGGATTTCTGTTATTATCTCTTAACATTTTGAGATGCAGGAATCTGCTTTATAATATTGTCAATTTAAACAGACAAATTATCAAAAATTTCACATATTAGTTGATTTAACAAATAACTTCTTATATTTTGCTTAAAGAATATAATATTCTACATACATTATAGAATGTTTCAAAGCCAGTGTCGTGTAAGAGAGACTAATATATATCTGAATAATTTACTAATTGTTCTACTATTTCTATAAATTTGACAAAAGTAAGAAAAATATTACTGAATCATTTATCTAATGAATTTCATAGAATTTATCAAGTAATATTAATCTGATTTGCTCATTGATAGCTATAGACTGGAATAAAACACGTCACATAAATTCAAGATTAGAAACATCTAATTTGATCATAGGATGACTTAAATCTGCATATCTGTTTGTGATAGACCTGTACTACTTACTGGTCTGGGAGCAGGACCATCCTTGCCCAGTACTGTACTGTTACAATTAATTGCAAATTCTCTAGCTACAGCATAAAAGAGTGGAATCTGCACACTTTTCCCTTGCACACCAGAGAAGTTATGTGCTTACTGAGCAGGTGATTTTTATGTTCTTTCATGTGTTGCCTGTCCTCTGACTCATGTGCACATTTCCTTAATTTCAATTATTTAAAGTTTGCACAAAGTAGTTAAATTCATTGAAGGAAGAGGAGACTAAAACTTTCATCTTTATTTGAAAGACGGGTACAACATAGCTGTCTTGCCCTTCTCAAGTTCTAATTGCATCCTATGTGAGTTTTGGAAATTTTATAATAGGATAGCTTTTTATTTATCCTGCCTGCTGACTGTTCAAGAGAAGAAAAGACATTTTTTGCTAATGGTAATTTTTCAAATACTAACTTGAAAAAATTGCACTCATTGAGCTGTGTCTTATTCATTATTTTAGATGGTACAGACTTTATTTTTAAGCCTGTTAGGTGGTGAGTTTCAGAGAGGATTTCAAACTCTAACTCCAGAAAATCAGTTGAAAACCACATGAGAAGAAAGGATAACCAATTTGCTGAAAAAGAATGTAACCAATTGCTATCTAGTAAATAATTATAACATTTTTAAAAAACAAGCTTTCCTTTTTTTCCTTCCCACCCTCCACCCTGATAGCTTATGATTACCTAGAACTCTGCATGCTTTAATTTAATGTATAAATGAACAATGTTTAGTCTTCTGTACACTTTTTGTAGTTCAAATCTGGAAATTGTTTAGCATTAGAAAATGACACATGTTGCCATATGGAATACATAATTCTAATGAAATCTGATAGATGGCACTGTTGGATTGTTGATAAACCATCTTGAGTGTGACTCCTATGTTACTGGTATTCAGAAGGATGTTATCGCTTTTAAAGAACTGCTGCTTTAGAAAGCTTGATGGAAACACATTTATTTCAGCCTGTATTTGCTCAGTAGTGGGACTCAATGTACTGGTCTGGCTGTTGGTTTGTAATTCTCTCTTTTTAATTTGTTCCAGGGCATCTCTGTATCCCACTAAGACTTGCTATGCTTATACCAAGGTGTGTGGGTGTTTCTTACCTCACCTGGCTTCTGGTTAGAGCACAGGTTTTGGGAATGAAAACTTTGATTATCTCTTCTTTTGTTGTAAGTCAGAGCATTGCATTACACATTCCTTTCATATTCCATTTATCCTTTTCTTTGAGGGCTTAAGAATGGCAACCACCTCCTGTGGGATTGCCGGTACTTGGAGGTGAATGGACTGTGATTATCTGAAGCAAATTAAAGGCTAACTTGTCTAGCTTTTGCACTAACTTAAGATCAGACAAATGCGAAAGCACTGCTGGAACTAGTCCAGGTAAATCCATTGGATTTCATTTGAACTAAAACCTAATGCAGCTTTTGCAGGAATATTAGAATGAGAATTTTCTTGATGTATTATCTGACATGCAACTTGGACTATAACCAAAAAAACGATGCCAAACAATGAGCAGCAATGAGATGATTCATCTATCCTTCCATATATAGCAATGCTGTTGAGTAAAAGCTACATGAAAGTTATTTTATGCACAAGCGGGATTCTGTTACTGAAAAATCTTCATACCAGTTGTGAATTCTGTGATTGTTATGGCAAAAACTAAAGCTAGAGAGAGACTTGTTGAACATCTGTTTTGCAATATTCATTCTGTTTGTGCTGTGTCATTTATTCCCACTCTTCTTAGCATTGCAGTGAATAAAATTGCACAGTAGACTTCTAAACATATAAACATATAGCTTTATTAAATAGTTGCTCATTTTTTTCTGTTTTAAATTGACTACAATTGTGCAATTTCTGTTATTTCAAATAATAGTGAATATACCTAAAATCAGTAAATGCACTCACCCACCTTAGAAAAGCTAAGCAGCACGTTGGAGGATGTAATAGATTTAGGAAGGTAGAGTTTCTGTATATCTTACAAGCATTTATAATTTCATGGTTGCACATATTCCTGAATATAAAGAATACAAAGGACTGCACCTAATTCAGTGATTCTATTTCAGAAAACACCTCTAATGGTACCACATGATATAGCAAAAATCAGTTTATAACAGCAGCTTTGAACTTTTGATGAAATGAAAAATAGTTTTACTGATGAATTTTGCTCCTTTTATTTCAGGGGATATTTTTTTACTTAAAAATTAGTGTTTAATAGAATAAAAATGGATTATTGGAGGAACATCCACTGCATGTGGATATATAACTTCTTAGCAGATCCAATTTGTTCTTAAAAAATTCCCTGAAAAAAATTTACAATTATATAATTTATGAGTTTGGTCTTTTGAACATTTATGCTTTAAAAAAAGTAGTCTGAGAAATGCTAGTTTGTGTCTGTTCTTCAACTGTATAATTAAATTCCAAACCCAGACTGTGGTAGACGAAGATTTTAATCTCCACAAGCACATGTATTAGATGCCTCTCACCTGAATGTTTTCTAGATGACCAATTGCACCATTTGAAAGGCACTGATGTCTCAACTGCTTCCATAGCCAGATGCTTAATGTTCAGGAAAAAGAAAGTAGTAGTAGAATCTTAAAAAAAATCTATTCGTTTAGGTGGAATAAAACAGGTTCTAGGAGTAATTGGGGACTACTTCACTGACTGTGAGAATTCATCAAGGCAATCTTTTTTGCCTAATGATCCAGCTATGGTAATAAATTACAGCACCATTGTAGTTTCAGCTAGCTTTTGTTTCAGCAAAAGAGAAAAAGAAAGCGTGCCTTAGAAAGAAAATTATCTGGTATTTGAAATAATGTTTTAGTAATTTTAAAGATTTGAATTATATTACTTTCCATTGATATCTCTACTTGTCATCTCAAAAAAATTTTAAACTTCCCTTGAAAGCAGATAAAGCCTGAGATGTCTTTGTCCTGTACTTTAAAAATGGGAAGGTGAGCTTTCCAGAGCCTTATGTCAGAGATTCAGGTGATTTGCAAGAGATTGTATGGAAGAAATTATGTTTAAAACTTTATTCAAATAGTCATGCAAAGGTTTTGTTTACATAAATGAAAGGAAATGGGAAACAATATCAACATAATAACTGTGCCCCACTGCATATGATAAAATAGGGTAGGGATGACAAAAATACATGGTAGAAATCATGAACATTTCTAGATGAATTTATTGAAAGTAGACATTTTTGTCAAAAATTAGGAGAGAGGCTCAAACAATGGTGAAGTTTGATGGTGCCAGGAAAATCTTTGCTCTGTTGAGGACACAAAAAGCTGTAAAGCACCTCAGTGAGAAACACAGTGGAACTGTTAGAACCACAGTTCAGAATTAAGTACAAAGAAATATATTTTCATGAGTTGAGCCTTCTACAAAAAATAATTTTATCTTTTACTTACTGAAGGAAAATATTGAAGGTTGGACGTAGAGACAGCTTCTTACAAATTTTATGATTTTGGGAGGATAAGTATCCAAAAACTTGGATAATCTAATGTACACCTGATTTGGAAATGACCTTACCCTTGAAAAATATGAAATACAAGAAACAATTTCATGCTATTTTAAAAATTGTTAGCAGCTTGAATGAATCTAAAAAATACATCTACTGATTGCTTATCTAAGAAGTAATAGAAATAATTTGCCAGTGGCAAACTCTATTCTGTAAAATTATCAGCAAACATTATAGACTAAAATGTTAATATTTCAGTTCATTTTTTCTCTTGGGAATGCACTCAAAAATGAATGAAAATACTTTCAAAATTACTTCAGTTAATCCATGTTCATTTAATAACTCATCATTATTAGAAAAATGTGTATGAAAATAATTTACAGAAGACCTATATGTTTGCAAAGGCTGAAGCTTGAAATAAAACCCTCTCTTGTTCAGACTGAATTGAATCAGACATAACATCACACTTACTATGTATTTCTAGATTTTTTTTCTTTCCACCTTGGTGTTTTAGTGTCCCCTTTCCCACTGAAGATTCAGGGGATGTAACTACTTCTAGAAATAAGAAATACATTTTGATTTTATTATTAAACAGAAGCTGCTATGGGGTTGAATGATTAGCATTAAGAATATTCAGATGGATGTTTAGTTTTGCCATGTGCTGCAATTTATTATAGTAAAATTATTTAGATATTGATTAGAAGATTTCTGCTTGTGATGTGATTGGTTGAAAGAGTAGAAAGAGCTGCTGAAAAGTTGCATATTAATATTTTTAGAAGGAATAGCCTTTGTGTAAATATTTCTCATTTTCTCAATTGTTTACTATAATATACCTAGTGATTCTATTTAAAAATATGATTATGAATAGTTAAGGATTTTGCCCTTTATCCAGGCTTAATAAAACCACTTGGTTATTGAAAATAGTTCTTAGTAGAAATCTTAGAAAAGAGTTAACATATAAAAATATAAATAATCTTTTAAAATGAGTGATTTTTTTCTATGAAGAAAGAAAAGACATAAAATATATAAAAATATGGTACAAGATTTTTCTCAATGAAAAGCCAAGTCATTACATTGTAATTAAGCTCATGATTTCTCTTTTCAATAAGTAGTTATGCTTCAATTTCAAGTATAGGGTGAAAATCTATTGCATAACACCTCATCTCAGAATTCAGAATTGAGGAGGATATATTTGCTGAACAGTAATACTTCAAACTCTATTGTTTTTTCCCTTGTGAGTCTTTTATGACTTTTCCATAAGAAGAAGAAAACCACAGTTGTTTAACAATAAGGTATGTTCCAAAAAAAAAGAAACTTGTACATGACTGAATATTTGACACACATTTTCTTAATTTTTACTTAAGCCAGGTGTGGGGTTTTGTTTTGTT
>VYZT01007666.1:35965-60847 GCA_013400735.1 Pomatostomus ruficeps | reverse complement strand
TGGGGTTGTTTTTTTTTGGTGTTTTTTTTTTTTTTTTTTGTTGCTTGTTTTGTTTTGTTTTGTTTTCTTTCCATTTTATAACCCTCTTGAAGCTAAGGGGATATTCTGTAGGAGAAAATAGTTATACAACAGTCCAGGCTCCCATCATCCATTTGTGAGTCAGTTCCTGATCCTTGCTTTGTAGTAAAACATTTAGTCACCTTTCTCCCAAAGCTTTACCAAGACAGGTTTGATTTTGGTGTAAATGCTGACATTATTGAGCAGCAAATAATCACTATGACCTTTGAAACCTGAAAGTCAGTCATTTCTCACTGGAAGGCTGATTGGTGCATTCTCTTTTCTGTATCCAGATAAAGTGCCAATTATTCCTGCTTGTGCGCACACACACACACAAACACAGACACACACACACACACACACACACACACACACACACACGCACACACTCTTATGCTACATGTCCTTTTAGAATTAGAAAGCTACAATATTAAATTAAAGTTTTATGAAAAAGAATTAATGAAACAATTTGGCATGGAATCAAGAGAAATGTGAAGGTTTTGAATAGAATGAATAGACCTGTCTAGTGAAAGTGAAGGTAGTATGGGAGACACTTTGGGCTGAAAGAAGGTGAAGAAATGTGGCTCTAGCTTGGGAATCGTGAAAGACCTACAGGACAAAGCAGGTCAGGGATAAGATTTAAGGATTAGAAGGAATAGTATCCTTGGAGAGCAAGAAGGAGAATCCTAGACTAGCCTGAGTTGTAGGTGACCTACAGTCCCACCCTGAATTAGGGTTGTTAGGGCAGGTTGTTCAGAGCTTCCTTTGTCATGAAGCTTTGAATCTGAACACTTCTCACCTGGACCTGCTGTGAGGTAAAGATGAGAAGCCTCTTCTCCCCTCAAGAAATTGCAATTCCTCCCTTACTCTTCAACACCCCAACATGCACAAGCACTTAGCGCTGCTTTTCTTCTAGCCTTCCGTGGTTTCTTTGGCTAGAATAAACAAATACCTCTAGTTAGCATGTCATAGTAGTTTTGCAACATTAACAAAATACCAAAATAAACCCCAAGCCAAAATAATGCGCTAAACTTTGCCAGTAAAATTTTTAATCTTTCTAAGAAAAAGCATATTAAATCTCCTAAAGAGAATTGTGTTGAGACAAAAGGTCTGACTTCCATGTTTTTGAAAACTGCAGGAATAGAGGTGATTGCAAGAAGTTGTAATAGCTTTCAGGAGACTAAACTACACTAAAGACCCCCAGATTGTGTGAAATAGCAACAGACACTGAAAGAGTCATGGCAAAGCTGACAGATACACAATGCAAGCAATTTTACTGATTATCTGGGGAAGATAACAAAACACCTGCTGCTTACTAAAGTCCACTACCTATCAGCTTTAGAGAAAAAACATTTTAAAATATTCTCCTCATCTGCCTCTATGTCTTTTACTTTATTTTATGAAGTGCTTCCCCATCATTTTCACAGACATATATCTAAAAGCAGTTGTATACATGCCTTTTTGCATACAGAATGATACAAATAAAGATTACTTAAACTTGCTATTCTGAGAAAAAGAGGCCTTTAAAAATCTGTTTAAAATAATCTCCTCTATATAGAACCATTTTAACTCTCTGATCTTCACCTTTTGGAGACAGCATGGTATATTTATCATAACTTGAATGAAGGGTGTGCTTATGGATTTTTCTTTTAAACAGCAAAATTAGAAGAGAACAAAAGAAGGGGTTAAGAACATTTGTTGGTTGTATTTTTGTACCCACATTTATTTCAAGTCACATTTTTGTCCATGAATCTAAGTGCTGCTGGAACTCTTTTAGAACATAGGTCTGTACCTCACAGGTGAATGAGGATATCAGCATCTGGGCAGTGTTCAACAAGTGTGAAAATATTTTACTTTAGTACATTTAAAGTAGAAAAGCATAGGAAAAGACCCAAACGACTTGCTTGCATGAGTACAAACTGCAAAAGCTTTTTGACCTTGAATACTAGTTTTTTTATAAGTGTCATTTTAGGGAATCTGTCTAACCCAACCGCATAGGGTTGATTTTTTATTCTGTTTTCTTGTTCCTTTTTTTAAAAACCTGATTATTAGAACATCTGAATTGGGTGGTCTCTGATATCTCTTTCTATTCTAATAGAGTGTTCTGGAAGCCAGCCAGATATAGGTGTTTTAGAGACAGTGGGTTGCATTCTCCAGTTTGGGGAAAAAAGTATCTTGTGAATGTGCATCTGTGACAGCATGTGTCAGTCATTTGTGACTCGTCTTCTGAAAGCCATTGTGAGTTATTGTGGGCGAGCTGCGGCATCCAGAATAGACCCTCAAATATTAACCAAGAGAACCAGAGTATGAGGTTGGATTAAACACTTCCATAAGAATTTCTTTTTTCTATAAAATAGCTTTTTAAAGTATGTTCATCAAAGGCTTTCCTCAAAAAGAGAAAACTTTTTTGATTAATATTATTCATTTAAATATGGTTGCAAATATGAATTCATATATGCACTGAATTTTAGCTGTGCTCTTGAATTGTAATTTATATCCATGAGATTTGAAATCACACTGATTATAAGAACGGTGAAAAATTATCACTTAACTAGAGAACAGTCTTGAATCACAATGGTATTAACAGCATTCTTGACTTTTATGGTGTGAGCAATATGATGAAACCAAGGGTCCCTAACTGGTAGTTTTCCATAGGGGAATGTACAGGTGTCAGTGCCCAGACGCTGGCAGTGGGAGCTGTGGGAGAGCCTCTGTGAGGGGAGGATAGGGTTGCCCTGAGAGGGTTTCAGTCAGCTTCAAAGCAGACCCGCCATCAGCCAAAGCTGGGCCCGTCAGCAGTGCTGGCGGTGCCTCTGTGATAATGTGTTTAAGAGAGGGTAAAACAGCTGGGTGTCAGCTCTGAAAGAGGAGTGAGAAAATGTCAAACTGTCATTGACATAGCGAGGTCAGAGAAGGAGGAGGAGGAGGAGGAGGAGCTTGAAGCTTCCCTGCAGCCCATGGAAAGACATCTGTGGAGCAGGCTTATCGTGAAGAACTGCAGCTCATGGCAGGACCCACACCGGAGTAGGGAAAAGTGTCAGGGGGAAGAAGTAGCAAGTAAAAACTTTAAGGACTGACCCCAATGCCCTATTCCCTGTACCCCTGCACCACTCAGGAGGGGAAGATGTTGAAGAATAAGGAATGGAGGTGTGAAAGGGGGCAGGAGAAAAGTATTGTTTTAATTTTTATTTTTGTTTCTTGATACTTGATCTGTTTTGATTGGCAACAAGTTAATTTTCCCCTAGTCTTTATCTCAATCCTTGAGCTTTTTTGTCATATTTTATCCCCTGTGCTCTTGGTGAAGAAGGATGAAGGAGCATCTGGGTGGGCAGCTGGCAGGTGCTGTCCATTGTCAACCCACTGCAGGAAATAATGTTTCCAAATTTTTCTTCTAATGTTTCTTTAATTGTTGTGGTTTAACCCTGGTTAATTGTGCCTAACTCCCACATTTGGAAGACACAGATTCAAATTACATATGTAGGTGAAGTGACAGGGCAGGTCTCTTTTCTCCTGGCAGAGAAGTTTTGAAAGTGCCTTATTCACCTACCTGTCATTATAGCTAAGCCGCACTGACTTCTTCCTTGACTGTCATGGAAATTGTAGATGCATCAAGAATAGAAAATTAGCATTAATTTACAATGAACATGCTCTTTTTTATTCCCCCGAATGTGTTAGTGGGATTTAATATAGTTCTAGCTGCACCTGCAAGCAGAATCCTTTATAATGGTTGACTTTGCAGCTGGGTTTCACATGCCCTGTGTAGGAGAGTTCTTACAGAGTTGCAATTAATTTCTTTAAAGGTGACCATGTTTTTTGGCACACAGTTATGGAAAATGCAAACTGGCTTTTTGGTGTCACTGTGTTTATGACTAAATAGCTACCATTGAATGCTTTTATATGCTGGTACAGAGTACTTCCTGTAGTGCTGTTGTACTTGATTCTGTTATTCCTGCCTTGGCAGTGCCCCTGTTCTATCAAAACAGGGGTACATTGCACATTACGAAATGCAGTTTCTAAAACTGATTTCAGTGGAAAAATTGTCTCAGATAATGTGGTCCTTACTTTGCTTCCACAGGCATTAAATGCCTCCCCAGCACAGCTGTTACCTTGTTTGTAATACATTATTCCTATTATTTATATTAGAGTGGTGCCCAAGAGCCAACAGAGAAGAGTTTCCTTTGTTCCAGATGTGATACTCAGAATAACAGACGCTCACTTGAGGAGCTGACAGTGGGGATTGCAGAGTCCTTAGATATCACGTAAGAGGTACAAACCATCCCGAGCTGAGATTCACTA
Source organism: Pomatostomus ruficeps (assembly GCA_013400735.1). NCBI lineage: Eukaryota > Metazoa > Chordata > Aves > Passeriformes > Timaliidae > Pomatostomus > Pomatostomus ruficeps. The sequence goes on along the minus strand of VYZT01007666.1, from coordinate 56,494 downwards.
AGAGTCAACCCCGTGATGTCCCCTCATTCCCAACAAGCCCCCTGAGCCTCCAACTGACACTGCTATGTATGTTCAGCCCAATTCCACAGCCAAAGGCAGGAAAAGATGTAGCACACACATGCTGCTGGCATCAGAAGATGTTGTTCTGTACTCTTTATTACTGTTTTACTCTATTTTAAAATAGAAATGAATATATATACATAGATAGACACATTAAACTGAGAGTATGTTTAAAGGAATTTCATCCTGTTTTCTGTAACCAGCAGAAGTTCTGCCACTCATTGATTAATATTTGAGCAATGTGAAGTCCACGATGATGTATTTCTGACATCCTGGAATTTAAAATTATATATTACAACACTGTAATATTTTTCTTTGCCTTTCTAAGTAATAACAAGAACAGTTATTAATATTCTGGAAAAGCACAACTGTTCAAATTTGGACAAATACATAAACAGGATTTAAAAGGCAAGAATTATTGACATCAATAAACAAATTCTTCATTAGTGTTACCTGACTATTTATAAATCTGAATAATCATTTTCAAATTTATTTTTCAGATAAACCACCTAAATTCAGGGTTGAATTATTTTCTGTCATACTGGAAACACAGAAGAGATCATTCACAATTTTCCATAACTTAGATGATTATTTAATGGAGAGGGCACAAGATTGAATGCTTTTTTCCACATTCTCCTGGGCATATTGATAAATCATGGAAGTAGTTTTATATCCTGTAATTTTCTACAGTGTGTGTAGAATCACCTTCAGTTTAGATTTTTTGGCAATTGAAAATTACATTTTTCTTCATGGTTAAGTATTTCTTTCTCCCTCCTTCCACAAAAGATTACTGGAAGTAATGGTTATATCTAAAATAACAGTCATCCATTCTAAGTTGAGGAGTTACCCCTAATAATGGTAATTTTGCATGCAACTTTATCTTAATTTTCCCATTCATACCAGCAAGTAGAATAACATGAAGAACAGGATCTTTTACAACAGCTGCAATAAAAACTGCTAGCCATTAAATTAGCTAAGGAGAAGACAGAGAACAGTTCTAAGCTAAAAATGGATCATATGCATGGAAAATTTGAAGTACAATTTTTTGTCAATTATCTTTGCTAATGAAGGGTAAAAGATAGTACACAAGATTTCTCTGGAGTAGCTATCTGAAATACTAAGGGTTTTTTGGTTTGGTTTTGTTTTGTTCCAGTTTGTTTTGTGTTTTTTTTAATAATAATCAGTAGTTTTGCTGGTTTTTTTTACAAAAATATTTGACTGATTTATTCTTCTGCACTTAAGAGTTAAAGATTTTGTGGTCATTTGATAAATCTGTTGATAATCAGCACAAACTTTAAAGCAGTGACACTAACAAGTTTAAATTAAACTGTTCAAATGATGTTCTGCCCTTGATGTCTGTGTTGAACATGAGAGTAAGGGCACTGCTCTCATTCCCTCCTTTCTTTTTAGCTCCAGTTTGGTTCAACTCTTACAGTACAAGAGGGACAACTATTTTATGGTAAACCAGAAGTAAATGTCCGGTGATGTGTTTGTGTCATGTAATCCTTCTCTATCAAGTTGTAGTTTTCTATAAGATTAAGGAGGATTCATATATCACTACTTTCTTATCTCGTAATTTGCTGATATTGGTTAGAGAACATTATTTTATCTTTTCCATCACATCACTCATTGTTAAACAGTGATATGTTTTGTAAACCATGGATTGTATTTGAATCAAAGTGCAAAGCACATTTTATATTTCCATGAGATATAAAACAAAGTCCTGGGAGATCGTATTTTATATAAAGTCTGTTTAAATAAAAACAAAGTTTCTCCCTATTAATTAAATGCCAGTGATTTGGCTTTGAGTAAGAATATCTGGATTTTCTAGGAAATAATGGTAACCTGCCAGGTTGAGTGATGTTACAGTAACAACAAAATGCTTATCTTTTGTGGAGGTATTTAAAAGCATTTAGGTAAAAAGAAGTTAAGCAACTCAGTATCATTATAACATAAATAGTTTTTAATATTTTTGAAGGTTTTATTTTCTCTTTATTTAATGTTTTTGCAGTAGGATGCTGACGATGAAGAACTAACTCAGGCAATGCATATTGTTTAGTATGCAAGAGCCTCACAGGGAGAACGGAGTACAGAACCTCACTGACCTTACCTGGAATTTTGTGAGAGTTTCCTAGTATGTTGGTTTTAAGGAGCATGAACCCCAAATTTCTAGTTTGTTTGAGTTTTTTTTCAGATTAAATTCTTAATTTAACCATGAGGTTAAAGCACCACGAGCTCTTCAAAGAACTATTGTAATAATACTGACAACGACAGTAAACTACTCTTCAGATAAGCTGTCATCTGTGATGGGTGCTACTCGCTTCAGCTCAGAAAGGAAGTTAGGACAATGAAGAATTCTAGAAAATGGAACTAAATGAGTTTATGCACAATTTTATTGTAAAGTATCCTTTTTTACTCCTTTAGGAGACTTTCTTTTTGTGTTTTTCTACTAAAAGAAACTGAGAAGATCCAGTGGCACTCAACATTGTTTCTCTAACTTCCTAATATACAGGAATCCCCACTCAGTTTCAGAACATATATTTAAAATACTACAGTAGTGATAGGCTGCTTGAGTTGCAGTATCAAAGAAAAAAATAGAAAGAAAAATATTTTATGTAAGTCTATAACATACTTTTTTGACAGTTGGCCAAGCAGAGTTCATATAATTCAACTTCTGCCTGTGTTCAGGCTAATTTGAGTGCACTTGCCCATAGCTCTCCTGATAGGGTATGAAAGTGTAAAGAACTCCTGGTTTTGTTGTCATTTCTGGGGGGACCTGAAAAATCACAGAACTGCTTGGAAATGTTATTCCACTATATTCTAAAGACTTAGAAACTTTCATAAAACACACAGACTTGCAGGAAAAAAATCGCTTGCATATAGTAAATAATGGAATGCTTTAGTATTGGCATTACTACAGCAGTGGTAGAAAGGATATTGGCACTGGTGAAATTGCAAAGAGAAAATCAGAAGGAGTTGGTGTGAAATTTTTTATACTTAGTCCAAGAGACAGTCAAAAGCCTCTGTATAAGAGCAAATGGTTCCCTTTTCTTAAGGTGTTTGAAGAATGGTTGAACAAGTCATGAATAAATCCAGTAGCAGTGAAAGTCTGGCACTCTGAGCACTCACCTGTGCTCACCTGAATTCAGGAATAAAACCCACTTCCCAGAAGAAAGAAATAAAAGCAGTAATCATGGTTTCTGCCACTTTAAAGCATGAATGAAACTACTTAGAAGCGCAAAATCTTCAAATACTCTTTATTTGTTTGCCCAAAATACAGAAGTTGAGGGAAAGGAATATAGAGTACTAGGTTCTTTGAAACAGGTAAGAGTATGTTTGCACTTCAGCCTGAGCAAAATGCCTACTAAAATCAATGCAATAAAGAGCTCATTCTTTCAGCTTGTCTTGCTTTCCTAGATGCTAAGAACACTGACTGATGATGTTATCTTTGTACAACAAATACACTGTCCAAGACATAGTTTCTCTTTTTATATATGCCTAGGAAATACACTACTTTCATAGTGCTAATGTACAAATAAGTCAGTGAATACCTATCATATACGCCTCCACTGTCTAGTTTCAACACATGGTCACAGTGGCTTTCAGAACATATATTTAAAATACTACAGTAGTGACAGACTGCCTGAGTTGCAGTATCAAAGAAAAGAAAAAGAAAGAAAAATATTTTGTGTAAATGTATAACATACTTTTTACAGTTGGCCAAGCAGAGTTCATATAATTCAACTTCTGCCTGTGTTCAGGCTAATTTGAGTGCACTTGCCCATAGCTCTCCTGATAGGGTATGAAAGTGTAAAGAACTCCTGGTTTTGTTGTCATTTCTGGGGGGACCTGAAAAATCACAGGCGTTGTTCCAGTGTAATGCTGGATCCACATATTTCCTTTGTAAGCACTCAATCAGACCAAGTGTATAGCAACATAAAGAGATTACAGAGTTTCTTTTCAAAAGTTCAAAGCTTCAGATAGTTCACTTTTCTAATAGGCTAAAGCTGCACGTTATGAAAGGTTTTAAGTACATGAGAACTCTCAGCTAAGTCAGAGAGTTTATATATACAGCTGCAACTGCACCTTGTTCAAGATTTTAGCCATGTAGGGCTTAAATTGCAATCCAGTGGTAAAAAGAAGATACATAGTCATAATTTAAATACATCAGCCTTCCAAATTTGCAACCAGATGCCTATGCAAGTTTTATTTCCACAATGTACATTAGGATAATTCTAGCAGAGCCTAAAGACAAGCAGGTCTGAGGTAAGTATTATTATCCCATTGGGTGAGACGCCACGAATCACTGCTTTATACAGGAGCAGTATGTCCCTACACAATGTCACTGCAAGGTTTCCGGCCAGGAGGAATTAAGATATATTGGTTTTTGTATAAACAAGATGTTGTTTAATCAGACAGTTCCAACTTCTGCTGGATATTTGTGTTGCACTGTGTGTGTTTTTTAATGTATAGTACAAATCCCAAGCTAGTCTGCTGCACAGGCCACAGCAGAATACCTGAATCATCTTGTGTTTTGTGTGTAGCTACAGCTTCCCCTGAGTTTCCAGTAGTGTTTTGGGCATGGATGTTTGTTGAAACATTCTGTTTGGAGCACATTAAGTTGAGACAAGTTTGGAAATGAAGGGTTTAATCTTCTCATCTAGCTGTTAAATTTCTTCCCCCCAGAATGGCTACAGTATAAGGATATATTTCATAAGTGAAAGGACTATTGTCATTCAGGATGGAGGTTTTGAATTAGACAAGCAGGAAAGTTATTAGAAGCAGGATGGTTTCACATGGGAAAGCCTGCAGCTGTTGTCTGACTTTTGTTGTTTTACTTTTTCTAAAGGAAAACCCAAGGACTTTTGGATAAAAAGAGAGGTGATTAAGCATTGGGTTTTGGATTGGATGAAAGACAAAGGATATGTATGAAACCTAGTGAGGCCACAGTGTAAATAAACACTGTTGCTTCAAGGTATGGGGACTGATGAATATAAATGGAAGGGTACTGTGGAAAATAGAACAGTAGTCTAGCAGGATAAGGTACTGAAGATTGGGAGCCTTAGAAATGGCTTAGTTAAGAGGTTATCAAATTGTGGGCTTAATCTTGTCTAAGAATACTAAAAATAGCCATCCAATCAATCTAGCTTTCAATATGCTATTAACAGTTTAATATCTGAGGGTCCTTGCTTTGAGAACTATGTTTTTGGGGCTGGTACTGGAAGCTGGCTCTGTAAGAGTCTGTGCATTACCTTGTATTGATTACAGTCCTTCCAGAAATGGGGGAAAAAAGTAGTAGCAAATAGATAAGCTAATTAGGAAGAGTACCAGCCTCACCACTTCCTGTGATCTGTTCTCCATGTAGGCATTTTGGCACCCACAGCTGTCATGTTAGAGATGGAAGAGGATACATCCCTTACTATTGCTTACCTGTATTTATTTATGGATTTGCTGCTCAGGATTTTTTTACCTTTCCAAACCTTCTGATATTATCTGCTTTCAAAACCTCCTTGGGTTTTGAAACCTCCACATTTGAGAAATTTACTACATTTTGAAAAGAAATATGACTTTCATTCTTACATTTAGTGTAAAGGAATATTCTTTTACCTGTTTGAAATTGAAGTACTTTTTTATCAAGAATTCCCTATTCTTGCACTGAGGAATTGATTCAATTTTATTTTGTTTTTGTCTTAGCCACTGACACCACGAGTTTTGTAAACTTTGGTCATATCTCTTGTCCATCTACTTTCCAAATTGAAGAGTCAGAATCTTTAATCTCTCTTTGTAACATGGCTGTGTTATTGCTTTTAGCACATCAGGTGATCTCTAACATTGCTATATCCTCCTTGACATGCAGAGACCAGAGTAACACACACTATTCAGGATATGGACACCTTTTGGTTTTATATGACATAAAAATGATACATTTGTCTTGGTCCCAATATTCTTCCAAATATCTTTTTGACTTTGTTGGCTGCCATTGCATACAGAGCTCATTATTTCGGTGTATGGTTGATGATCCCAAAGACTCTCCTGAATTGCAACTGCTAGTTTTGTGGCCAGCATTACAGGCATGGCTTAGTCTATTTTCCCCTAGATATAGTATTATCATATATTACTCTACAGTGAAGATTATCTAACACAACTTTCACAATATCTTCATAGGCAAACACAGGGATTGTGGACAGGAGGCGCAGACAGTGAGATGGATGAGAACTGACTGAATGGCATTCCCAGACGGTCATGGTCAAGGATATGATCATGAACAAGGAGTAGTTATGGGCCTATCACTAATGCTGACCCCCAAGATTCAACACTGAAGCCAGTACTGTTTAACTTATTCATCAATGACTTAGATGAAGGAGTAGAGGCCTCTTCAAAAAGGTTGCTGACAACACAAAGCTAGAACTAGTGGCCAATACCCCAGAGTGCTGCGCAGGCCTTCTGGAGGGCCTTGACTGGCTGGAGAGAGGGACAGAGAAGAACTGTCCAAAATTCAACTAAGGCAAGTGCACGAAGAACCTTTCCAGCAGCACAGGCTGGGGCCAATCTGCTGGAAAGCAGAGCGGCGGAGAAGGAGCTGGGGGTCCTGGTGGACAACAAGCTGTCCGTGAGCCAGCCAGTGAAATCCTGCCTCAAGGAGCATCCAGTCCTGTTCTGTGATTACAGAGTGCTTCACACAGCAGGGAGTCTGATTCTTGGCTGAATTGCAGGCTCTCTTTTAATGGTAGTAAGTATTTAGGAAGATGACTTCAAGCATGAAAGTAGGGCTATAATTCTCAGGCTATATGATCTCTCTGTTCACTTACAGCATATCTTTACTGTGTTTGTGTTTCAGTCTAGTGACTTGACTGTACCACATGTAAACATACCAACTCTGATTTAAAACTAGCTTGCCTGGGGTCAGACAGCAGTTTAGCCATGATAATTGGGGCTTTCTATGCTCAGCTGGCACCTTATGTATGCCTTTCATAGCTCTTGCAGCTGAATGCTTTGGTACCTGAGCCTGTCTAGAGCAAAATTTGCTACAAAGTTCTAGACAAAGGTGCAGAGTAGACTACTGGGAAAAAAAAATCCGAGTTTGCAATAATATATGTCTGTTCTTTAACTCTGTGGAGGCTATTTTCATTCCTATTGCATCCCAATAAGGCTTTTAACATATGCTTGATACATAATTGAGAGTACTAAAGGCAATGGCTGCAATGCATATAATAGGTAACCTGGTATTATGTGCTGGGGCATTAATGGGCAAGAATATCTAGCAGTAACAGTTACAAAAGGCAAGTAGTCTTTGTTTAAAATGGAAATTGCAGTAAAAAAATATAAGGGAAATGTTCCTGAAATGAAAGTTTTATTCGTTTTACCAGCACTCCACATTTAAATACTGTAAGTGATAAATTTGGAAAAGACCTAGTGTTTTTTTATTAAGCTGTTATGACTCCCTTCATCTTTTCACAATGTAACAGTTTGCAGACAGAATACTAAAGACAACTGTAGATCATTGCTAATTCTGTTAACTGGATGATTAAAATGACAAGAACATCTGCAAACAACTGTTGCTAGTATTATTGCTGTGCCTGAAAGCAATGCGGTTGCTAAAGATCTGACAGTGTTTCCATTACTAAATCTCATTGTAATCCTCATTCTGTTTAAACCTGGAATTCATATTCTCAGTCCAAAAGACAGTTTTTTGACATTTGGAATTAGCCATATTTTAGTTACAGAAAAATGAAAGAGCCACAAACACTTGATATTTTGTAAGATGCATTTTATGTTCTAAAAGGTTTTAACGCCCCTAAAATTATTCAAGTCATAACTTTTTTATGAATATCATGCATACTTGGTTATTCTGAATAACAGGAAAATACGACCATTTGAAATGACAAAATATGTGAAGCATGTGGACATAGATTCTGCAGATATTCACACCTGTGGTTAATTTCTTAAACATGAATACACCCTCCCTGTTGATTTAGTGAAGCTGTTCAAACGCAAAAAATTAAACGAACATGCAGATATTTTTTGGTGGTCAATAAATTGCCCTGTTGCTCCTGCAGTACTTTATTTTAATCTCTCTGGAAGCCAAACTGCCAACTAAGAATCATGCTTAATAGAGTCTGATTCCACACACTCATTAACCTCAGTAAGACCCTGATTTCACTATCTAGATAACACAGATAAAGTCACTGTTTTTACTTTCATAGCCTATGCATAGAAGATGTAGAATTTCGCTAGTCATTTCTCACCCAGCAAGGTTGGAAGGAACTGACACAGGAGAGAGAGTCTCTTGTGGTCCCTCTGGGATTTCCTGCCAAAGTCCCATCAGCAGGGCTACAAGGAACTCTCAGCCGTGAGAAACATGTGCTGGCTATATGTAGGTCCAAATTTGCTCAAAGATGAAAATAAATTTCATTTCTTCCTTTCTTTTCTAATTAGCAATTACTAGACATAGTCTGAAAAGTTAGTTGTCTTGGGTTCTTCATATTCAAGTTGGTAACTGTGGACTTTTTCAGCACAGTAATTTTTCTTCACAAGTAAATGTTTCTGAGAATTCTGTAAGCTGTATCATTGCAGAAGCTCAGAAGGAGGGTGACTTGTTTTATCAAATCGTGGAATGTATTTAGAAATACATTTGTGAAGTGCAATTAACTTTGAATATCTCCATTTGTGGAAAGTGTTCTTGCTGAGAAGATTTTTAGTTTATGATGATGCATATGCCCTAGAGAAAGCCAGTGCAGAAGCCTATAAACAAACTGGTGTCCTTTCTTTGAATTACAAATTTGTATTTAATGGACTTTCCAGTATAAGGCATATGAATATTCCTTTGATACATGTCAGAACTGTCAGTTTCCCAAAGACCTTTTTTTGATATATGGAAATATCAGGCTTCCTTTTTTCTTTGGAGAAAACAGGCCATGAGCATTCCCATCAGTTTTACTAAAACTAGTTGTGAAATACTGGTCATCTAAATTAAAAGATCATCTTTCCAGAGAAATGAGTCAAAATAAGATTAGAAAAGAGAAAAGATAATAATTTTTCAATTTCATTATTGACACTATGCAATAAAACATAGTTTTTTCATAATTGTTTTCAGCTAAATTGTCACACTGTGATTCAACTTATATCCTAGTAAGTGACTCGAATATAAATATATGAATTGTACTATAAAGCCCTTTGTGTTAATAATAAGAGATATAAATCTCTTACCAATTCAAATTTGTGTGCAATTCTGTTGCAGATTTATTTTAAAAATGAAGATTGAAATGGAGGGCAATTTGCATCCGGTTTAAATGATAGCTGAGTACAGCTGATGTATACTGAAAATATATAAAAACTATTGTTCTAGTCTTGTCAACATATTGACTTAATCCATAAGAGAGTGAAAAAAATGGTTACTAACTATATGGTTTTGAGCCGCTAATTCAATCTTCTTTGTCATAGTTGCAATATTCAGGCAAGTGACCCTCACCCTTTTCTTAAATATAAGCAGCCATGAATATTTTCTCACAGTTGGACTGGAACCAATCCCTCTGCTTGCAGATATCATCTAATCCTGATTCTCCTCAACCCTACATGCACTTCCTAGGAAGATGCTGACCTTAAGTATTTGTACTTTAAAGTACTAGCACAGCCTCCAGAACTACCACATAGTGAGGAATCTTGTCGAAATTGAAAAATCGCATCTTGTAATAGGCAAGATGCGATTTTTCAATTTTATTCCAGGTAAAATTAGAAAACCAGTGTTCTTCGTAGCTTTAGATTATTATGCCCCTCTGTGTTGCCCCAGCCACATGAATTTAAAATCACACCTAACAATGGTTGAATTGAGTCAAATTTTCTTGTATGTTATATTTCAATCAGTTTACCCCTTTTCCTTCATAGGGTTAAGCTGTATTAAAATTGTGTGGTCGTGACTACTTTTCCATGTAATTTATTGATCAAGTGATGGTAGAATATTTTTGAAATTTCATCTTGACTCACTTTTATTTTTATTCAGCTAAAATGGCTTTAATAAAGGCTAAGGTAGTGAGGAAACCATCTAGAAGAAGGAGCTGTAGCCCATTTTTGACTCTTTTTAGTTATCACCATTTTCTTCACTCTTTCCAAATGTGGCTTGCATTCCAGAACTTTCCTATGCTTTGGTCCTTGTGCTTTGACCTTGGCTCCAAATTCTCCCACCAGCCTTTGTATAACTTGAAACAAAGATTACAAGCCTATTACTAAAATTTGCATGGGGAAGCAGAAACACATTGATGATTTTGAAATCTAAGCACATAAATTGTTAAAAGTAATCCTCTCTACAATGACAAAGGTCCCAGAACTCGTTTTTCTAATCTGCTTTCATATTACCAGGACACACTGTAAGTAATGTTATGCAAACAGAATGAAGGTACTCAAAGAAATACAGATTTAAATTATCTTACTTCATGTAACTGGGTCACTAAGCTGCTTGGCCTTCATTTTGTTGTCAGCCAGTAGTAACGAGATGACTGCACGGCAGATTTTTCATTTAATGTGGCAATAGAATTTTTTGGTCATTGTTCATACCACTAAATTTGCTCTTAAGTGTGAGAAGCTTGGTGAGTATCTTGGCACAATCCAGCTTTTTGTATTGTTGTAACTGGTGGTTGTTCCTCAGTGGAGTAGGAGTAAATGACTGCTATGCTTGCTGGAGCAGAGGAGAGGGTGGATGGGCTAAAAAAAGGTAAAATAAGTTACTATACTTTGAAGAATCCAGGACAAACCTGTTTTGTGACAATCCTATACAGTCTGGGTAGCATACAGGCATGCTAGAAACTGTGTTTGACACGAAATATGGTTTTTGTTATTATTTTGTTGGTTGTTTGTTTGTCTGGTTTTATTGATTTTTTTTAAAACTGAATTATTATTGTGGGGAAAAATCTTAGATAATAGTGGACACTAGTTCAGCCTGGGATCAGGATACATCTACTGTTGTCAAACACTGCTTTTGGGATTTTGGAGGGAAAAGTGCTTTGCAATGGCAGGCATTATTTAAATGGAACAAGTTTATTTTCTTTGTAACTACTTTCCTTCACTGTTTAATTTTCTACTGGTTTTTTTGGGTTCAGGTTGTTTGTTTTTTTTAGTAAATCTGTGTGTTAGTGACTTGTATATGTGAAAGTTTGTACTTCAAGTCTGGTATCAAACTATCAATACAAGGATCAGTACTGTATTGTCAGAAATGGCTATATAAATGCACTAAAGTTTATGCAGTTGATAGTTGAAGTTTTAGACATGTAATCCTCATTTCAAGTAAAATATATACATGTTAAATGTTTTACATATAGTATGACAAACTAAAACACACAAAATATTTTCATTTTTAAACAAATGTAGAATTCTTTTTTGAAAAACAAGTAGAAAACCTTTAATATATTGTGTTACAGTATAACTAGATAAATATTCTGATTCCCAATCTGAGCTAAGCAAGTTTTTACTGTCTTTGAATATGACGCTTGAAATAAGTAATAAGTGAAGGATGAAACCCAAAAATAATCTAAGCTTAAACTCATGCAGATCTATACAGAGAGCTATGAGCCTGTATGCTTTGATATTGCTTTAATCCACTTTTCTCCAGTTGTCAGATATTAAACATCATGGGGCCCATCATGAGTCATGTAATTTGGTACAGTGCTATTGAGAGTTAACAGAGCTGAAAGGCCAGCTCAAGGTCTGGCCCTATAACGCTTCAGCTAATGTACACAAATCTGTAGAGCTGAGCTATTACAAGTCTCTTCCTCAGGAATGCCCTTCTCACACACTTCTCTGCTTGCATTTACAATGGATATATCACATCACATTTGAGGAAAAAGGGTGATGTTTCTGCTAATTAGCTACCATAGAACCAAATGAAACCTGAATTGTGAAGTATAAAAGGTCAACTTCTCCTATTCCTATTCTGGCATTCACGGTGCTCCAATTTATCTCATTTAGCAAACAGTAAGCAGTCAGCTTTAACTTGCAATGAAGTTTCATAGTCCTAGAAATGGGACTTGGGCAGTAGCTTGTAACAAATCACTACCTACTACACTACCACTACATTTCGTGAATTGAAGATTGTGTCACTGTCCCCAGGACATTGAAGACAGGGGGAATTCAAAATCCATTTTAAACTGTACTGAGAAAGAATAATGTATAAGTCAGTTTTCTGGAGAAAGCTGGTCTTGTATCTGGTAATGTAACTAGGAGTGCTCTCTTTTTCCTAAAAATATACTTGCCGTCCTATTAGCAGACATAATTTTCTTGCATTTCATTATATGAAATACTGAGGCCGACAGTGTGAGGTTCAACTATAACAAGTGCCTGATCCTGCACTTCTGTCACAACCCCAGACAGGGCCACAGGCTGGGGGAAAGCAGCCCAGCAGAAAAGGACCTGGGGGAGTGCAGGTTGACAGTGGCTGAACATGAGCCAGCATGTGCCTGGGTGGCAGACAAGGCCAATGGCATCCTGGCTTGTATCAGCAACAGTGTGGGCAGCAGGACTGGGACAGCACCTTGAGTGCTGTGTTCATTTTGGGTCCCTCACTACAAGAAAAACATTGAGGTACTGGAAAATGTCCAGAGAAGGGCAACAAAGCTGGGGAAGGGTCTGGAGCACAAGTCTGACGAGGAGAAGCTGAGGGTGATTGTTCAGCCTGGAGAAAAGGAGGCTCAGGTGAGACCTTGTATCGCTCTCTACAAGTACCTGAAAGGAGGCTGTAGTCAGGTGGAGGTTGGTCTCTTCTGTCAGGCAACCAGCACTAGGACAAGAGAAAATGGCCTGAAGCTGCACTGGGGAGGCTTATGTTGGACATAAGGAAGAATTTCTTCACTGAAAAAGTTGTAAAGCGTTGGAATGGGCTGCCCAAGTAGGTGGTAGTCACTATACCTGGAGGTGTTCAGGAAATGACAGGACCTTAGTGCCATGGTTTAGGGGCCAAGGTGGTGATCAGTCAAAAGTTGGGCTTGATGGTCTTGGAGGTCTCTTCCAACCTAAGTGTTTCTGTGATGCTGTGATATTTTATACTCAGGAGTGTTAGATTGCCAGCATCTCTGAATGAATACAATCTGTGGATATGCTCTTTGCACCCCTTCCCTCCTGCTTTGCAGAACATTTGGGGAAGTCACAGGTAGCTTGGTTTATGAGTTCATCATTAGGATCTGATCTTTGAAGTCCAGCTTCATCAATGTACAAGTGTGTTTTCACTTTGACAGGAATACAGTTCCTGAACTTCATATGTGCTCCTTAATGAAAAGGTATGTTTCCATTGAGATTATAATTTGATTTGGAAATTAACTTTTGATGAGATTGTAACTAGAAAATAGAAATTGAGATTTTTTAAAATAATATTTCTGAAGAGCATTAAAACTTTAATTACATAAATTTAACACCATGACTGAACAGAGTCATATTTGCAAAGGGTTGAGTAAGCTTGTTTGGTTTGTGTCCCATGTTCATTATCTTTAAATACATGTGATGTTTATGAAGGTGAAACAGAAAAGAAAGAGCCAAAGTCAAGTGTGGTGTATGTCTTGTTTCTCAGCAGCTCTCAATATTTTACAGAGAGAATAACATCCTGATAATTAAATTGCTTCTACATCTGTGCAATGGTGTCAGCAAGATACTGCCATATTGCATATGTTTAACAAATTACACATAATTTATCTTTATATTTTCACTGTGGAAATTGCATTCATATTATTCAAAAAGAAGTACCACCATGTAAGAATGAGACAAGAAAATGGAATAACAAAACTGATTTTTCAATATTTGCAAGGTAAATGCATTTTAACAAAGATAATACAAATCCTGCTTTGGCAAGTTACAAGAGACATAAACAAAGCTGATATTCAGAGAAAACTTATTAATGAAAAAATTATTTACTTTTGTACTGTTGGAAGTGTTTATAGCATTAAAAGATAGAAAGGAAAATGCAGTCCAACGGGAATGCAAAACTTCAAGGTTTGATGAGGAATGAGACTTGATGGAGCAGCAGTGAATATGCCACAGAGCTTTGGGGTATAATTTGAGTTATTTGAAATTGCAGGTTAAATTTAATTGTGATTGTTATCAATTGTTTAGCAAAAAGTGTTTTTTGATAAGTAAACCTCTAAGGGCTTTTTTGGATGGAGAAGAGAAGTAAACAAACCATCCCAAGAATAATTTTAAACAGTGTTTGATTAAAAAAAAAATATGGAAAATAGGCTCTCCTCCTCAGTGTGGTGTAATAAAACTATTTTTCTTTCAGGCAGCTTTAGTCAATACCCTCTGTCTGTAACAAAGGAACAGATTTTAATTTTTTCTGTTACTTAAAGTTAACAAAGTACACAGAGCTGATATCTAGAGGTAAGAGTAACAGCACCTGAGAATAGAGTTCCTTATAGATTAAGGCAGGTTGCCCTGTTTAAATATTTCCATGACTGCATCTTCTTAATTCTTATTCTATCAATTTGCATCCAATTTAGAGTGGTGCCTCAGGTGCTCATTGATTTCTGTTCTCTGTTACCAGTCTCCCTTCTTTCTGGCACTAAATACAAACAGAACATAAAAAATGAAGTGTTCCCTGCAGCTTTTCCTTGTAAATAATTTTATTACTTGGCATTAATCTAGACTTTTAATTAGTGAAGAAGTATACTGATGAAGGCATCTCTTGATGAGGCAAAAGATGGGTAGATGCCACAAAGAATAGAAGCTAAATTTTATGGAGAGAGAGGAACATCTCTGGTTTCTGCGAACATTTACATTCCTATGTTGACAGGCTCCAGGCAGCAACACAGTTTGACAGCAGATGAGGATAGGTTCTGGTCTTAACAAGAGCACCTTCTTAACGGTCAGCACGTAGAAAGGGAACTTAATTGCAAGGCCCTTTGGAGAACTTGGCTTGGCATGAGATGGTACCTTCAGGAGTTATATTCTCTGCACTTAGTCCCTAGTGCCCCCGTTGGAGACATCCTTGCTCTCTCCTCTTTTAGCTCTTGCATCTTTTCCCTCTTTTTTCTTATGAGCCCCAAATTCAGGAACCAGGCTTTGGCAGAACTACATAATCATCCTGACATGATTTTTTAATAATAGTGGAGGAAATTAAGAGGAAACCTGTTTTCTGTAGAAAATTATGGTTTTTCCTTATTGTATTAATTTTTTTTTGATCTTTCGAAAGCCCCAGTAAATCAACCTTCCTTTAATTTTACACCTAGAACAATTGTTCATGAACCACAAAAGAGATAATCTGGGCTTAGCCAATGGTGATGCCTTTACCTATTTTGTGGTCCTGGGCCTAGATGCTGGGGATGGTCCTCCTTGGTTTTGTTCTTCTTTGTTAATGCAAAGTTGCCATAGCATTGTTCTCTTACATGAGCATTGTTTTTGCAACTTTCTGGGGAAAAAGGTGCATATCCACACCATCCCACTCCAGTGGAGGTTAGTATGTTGGTGAGGCAGGTGGTCAGAGCCCATACAGGGTGACTGCCCATTTATTTAGGGCTGGTGAGAGCACACGGGGAGTTCTGTGTCCAGTTCTGAGCTCCCCAGACAAGAGGGATGTTGAAGCGGTTTCAAGGAGGAGGGTTACCAAGATACTTAGGTAAGCGTATGATGCACAAATAGAGTCTGAGAGGACTGATACTTTTCAGTCTGAAAAGGACAAGGCTAAAGGAAGACCTGACTGCTGTCTTTAACTCCTGAAGGGGGTTATAGAGAAGATGGAGACAACCTTGGCTCAGAGGTGTATAGTTAAAGGACAAGACACAGTGGGCACAAGCTGTAGCAAGACAAAATCTAACTCAAGAAAGGAAAAAAGTACATTCTCCAAGAGAATAGTTAAGCTGTGAAAGAGGTTGCCCAAGGCTGTGGAGTCTACATCTTTAGATATATCCAGAGAGTAACTTGACAAAGCCCTTAGAAACTGAATTGAACTTCGACGTTGATCCTACTTTGTGTAGGGAACCGATAAGATAACCTTCAGCCTAAATTATTTTGTTGTAGTGTGACCTTTCCCACTTCCCTAGCTGTGTAAGGACAGAGAATGGATCTTGCTACCTACCTCAGAGTACATTCTTCCTCCCCCTCCCGGACAGATTAGTATCCCACATGAAGTTCCCAATGGTACTTCACCAAGAATTGAAAAACAGAGATATGTGAAAGACTATAAAGACCTGATTTTTAACAGATAGTCATCATTATTAATGAGCACAGCCCAAGGAGGGGAAAAAGGAAAGCAATTCAAGTTCAAACTAAAGTTTAAAAATATTTTCATTGGCTTTGTTCTTTTTTTTGGGGGGGCGGGGGGGGAAGTGAAAACCAATGCTATAGCTAAAGTTGTTTGTCCCTGCATATTTTATCCATCATCACCTGCATATGAATTGTGCAAAAATAGAGAAATGAGGGACCTGCAACATGATTGTTAACACTTCAAAGAAAATTCTTCATCACTATGGGAGGCATCAGACACATTCCTCTCCTCCAAATCCTTGAGACTGAAGATCTACAGCTTAGAATTCAACCACTGGATTTCAGCTTTTGACACAGACTGCCTTTATGAAGTAGAATTGAAGGAGTTTAAATGCTTGTAATGGATCCCTCTGAGAAACAGTATAATTGGTATGGCATTGGCCTACTCTATTCCCTCTGCCTGTCGGGTAACTACTACATTCTCAGATTTCCCTCAAGATGAAAAGACTTTGGCTGACAGATGCCCTATACATTGAATGCATTGCTATAATCCAAACCTGTATGAGGAGGAACAATTTTCAGTTCCCCTAGAGTTTTAAGAACTGTGAATCACATATCTTAAGAGAAATAAGAATACCTTTCTAGCTATAACTCAAACTTATTTCCCCTTTTCCTTTATTCACTACTGTTAAGTCAACACCTTACAGAGGAGGAAATTGCTAAAAGCTACATTGCTCAGATTGATATTCATGTGCTTCACCTTTTGTTTCAATGGTGTTTGGGTGTTTGGATGTTTAGATCAAATTTTCTCCTTTTACCCAAAATACTATTATCTGAATATTGTTGCATTAGGTTGTGAGAGCAGGTGAGCTGCACACAGAATATTTAGCATTCCTTCACTTTGATAAAAAGTATTTTCTTCTTTTCCATACTTCCCTGTCTTTTTCTTAAGCTCTATTATTTTTATATAGTTATCCTTCAAAACATATTCATCTTACTAGTTCTTATTTGCCCTTTTTTTCTTTGTCGTTTCATTTCTATCTCCCAGACAGCTTTTTGTCCTTGGCATTTTCATGTTGCATTCTGATCTTCTCTATTTATATATTTCTTCTTATTTTGTCTTTTTTTTCTGGTTTTCTTATTTTATCTTAATCCATCTTTGCCTTTTCTCTCTTTGTTGGTACTCTAATTATACTTACCCTTATTATTTCTAACCTCTCCTTCCATGAGGAAAATTTTTATTTGGTATTTCTGTTTGGAGTGACAAGTCTGTTTCATACCCTACCTCCATTTCTGTTTTGGCACAGATCCTTTCTAGCGAGGATGAGAATACGTCAGTTTCTTGGTTTTAGTTACATGTGCTCCATATGCATATATTAATTTTCCATTTTCCTATTCCTTTACTATTGCTCTCTATTCATCTTCTCCCCTGCAATGAGTGAAATTCCACTGTATAGATCACTATCAATAAAAATAATACTTTGGTGATGCTATCATTTTCTGTCTGATTAGTTTCTATTACTCTTAAGTCAAAAAGTCAGGCAGAAATACAGAGACATTCACAGGTAAGCAGAAGGTAGTGCTCTGCTTTGTATACCAGCATAGACTTCAGACTGGAATTGTAGCATGGATAGAGTTTGAATGATGTAAGAAACCGAATAATTCAATTAGCCTGGCATTATTAAAAAGAAGCTTGAGAAATGCAAAAGGAAAACCAACCAAAGCAATAGTGTAGAGTGTTTGCCTTTTTGAACATCCTTTCCTTCCCTGAAATTTTATTTTATACAGTCAATATCTGTGCTGGGTTATCTACATGAAATAAGGTTTTGTTTGCATGTTTGCATCTAGCTCAGACTAGGTCACTTTTTGAAACACATGAGAAGGGTTTGGGTTTTTTTCAAAAGTTCTAAAATGCACATAGTATCAGAGAAGAAATAATAGTTATCTCTTTGTATGTATGGAAGAGCTAATGTTGGGAGACCAAATTCTAAATCCAATCAAGAAAATATTTTAGCTGCACTTCACTGCTAATGATTGGATAATTACAGTGGAGTTCAGAATGAAAGTCAGAGGTAAAGAAAGATTTTTAAGAGGTGGAGTGGAAAAAAAAGGAGATGGCAAAGACACATTTCTGTATCTTGACAGGATTTTTCTTTGCCAATTTGTTTTTCTTGAGACAGAAGTACTCTCTTTAGGGTTTGAGTTTCTTTATTTTATCAGCATCTTGATGGAGTGCCGAAGATGCCATTTTTTTTTTTTTTCCCTGAAGAACAGTGTGCTTTAAGGAGTGGCTTTCAGAGAGGATGGTGCAAGGGCATCACTAAAGTATTTGCTAGGACAAGTAACAAAGACATGACAATGATTCAGGTTACATCACTAGAGAAAAAGTTTATTCTATCCAAGAAAATCTGTAAATTGCAGATTTTCTTCAAAAAGATTTTTTCTTGTAGTTTCACTGGTAATTATAAGGCAAGTATTGTTTTGATCTTCTAAGAAACTACTCTGAGCAGAGAATGAGAACACAATTACACTCTTCTGTCTCTGTAGACAAAAGTATGCTTGACATCAGAGCCCAAGTGTCAGAAAGCCTATACTCCATTTTGTCTTTAAAGATGTCAAGGATTCCTTCATAGCAGTTTGCATGGTGCTATGTTTTGGATTTGTGACAAAAACATTGTCAATAAGACACCGGTGTTTTAGCTGTTGCTGAACAGCGCTTACACAGTGTGAGGGCATTTTCTGTTCCTCACGCTAGCAAGGAGGCTGGGGGTGCACAAGGAGCTGGGAGGAGACACAGCCAGGACAGCTGACCCCAAATGTCCCAAGGGATGTTACAGGCCGTGTGGTGTCATGCTCAGCCTGTAATCTGGGGAAAGATCATGGAAAGGGGGACACTTGGAGTGGTGATATTTGTCTTCCCAAGTAAGTGTTATGCGTGGAGCCCTGCTTTCCTGGGTGTGGCTGAGTGCCTCACTGCCCACAGGAAGTGCTGAATGAATTCCTTGGTTTGCTTTGCTTGTGACCACAGCTTTTGCTTTCCCCAATAAACTGTCTTTATTTCAACTCACATCTTTTCACACTTTTACCCTTTTGAGTCTCTCCCTCAACCCACTGAGGGGGACTCAGTGAGCGTGGGGCTTAGCTGCCCAGTTAAAACAACAAATACTGTAATCACAATGCACTTCAACTTAAAAATGTGGTTCTTTTATTGAGAGCCTGAGAAACAAAAATACGTGATCCTGTCACAATTTAATTATAGTAACCTGCGTTAATTGTGGTAACTGGTAATTTAAACTAAATTACAACACAGTCAAGAGACAAAGGCAGAAAAACACAGTAGAAAAGGAGAAAGGAAAAAAATGTTCAAATACTTCAGAAGAGATTTCAGTCTCCTTTCTCTGGCGCCTTTGTTTTCCTCTCCTTTCATTATCTTTGGTCACTTGTCTAGATCATGGTTCTTAGAGATGTGCAGAGAACTGACAGGTCCATTAGTTCCTTGAGTCCATTGATTCTCATTCTTTCTTTAAGGCTGCTGTCAGGAAGGTATAAAAAATGGTAAAGCTCTTTGGCTCCTGAAGTGCTGGTTTAATACATTCTTTTAGAAGGTGTCCAATTAGATGCTTTAAATCTACAGCTACAATACCGTATAAGAAAAGTTTTGAACCTTATGCTACTTTTTGTATTAAGTTTCTTCCTCCCTGAGTGGTAAACAAAAATAACTCTGTGAGAAGAACTGAGAAAAGTACAGACCACTGAAAACTCCCTCTTTGTGGAGTGTAATAGGCCTGTGTGAGATTATTAGCATTTTTTTTCATTAGGCACAGCAGTAAACATATTTTCCATTATTATTATTATGGGGTTAGCATCCTTCAAACCCCATATCCCATTGATTAGATTTGAGTAATGAATTTGAAAGTTATTAAGAAAGCAGTAGATACAGAACATGAATATGCAACCATGTGGTATGATCATGTAAAAAATTTGGAAAGCCAGTCTAAAGTAGATAATATTCCAAAACTCACAGAAAGTGTCGCAGCGCTGCGGTTGCCACGGACAGCTCTTCTACTGGACCGCAGAGGCGACAGCAAAAAGCGCTTGGATGCTCCGGCGCCGCCCGCGCCGGACCACTCAGGTCTGGCACTCCGGCTGGCTTTAGAACGCAGCTGCACTGTCTGTCCCTGCAAGGGAGCAGCAGCTGTCAACGAAACTGTAGCAAAATGGCAGAAACGAAGAGGCGGAGGGACCCTCTCTGGTAGCAATCACTCAGTTTATTGTAACCTGCCGCGCAGGGGATACAAT